>JBCJKH010042277.1:0-10149 GCA_039877255.1 Loriculus beryllinus
AGAAGTGAACAGTGTATGTTATAGAGAAACACATGAGAATAAGCACAGCAAAGTTTTGCATGAATACTTGAGAAGGAAAAGTCATTAGGCACCTGGAGGCATTTAGTGCAAAATACCCAAACAAACATGGCTTGATGGTTTACTGGTAAATGAACAGTATGTCATTTCACTGCGTTGGAACAGCATCTGCAATAAAAGGAGAAGGTTGCATTTATTTAGAAAGGGTGAGAGAAAACACATGCAAGACAAATAGGGAGTAGAGTGTGAATACAGAATGGACTTAACCTTGGGTGGGTTCAGGGAGGGATCACCTCCAAACTAGTAGGAGACAGAGCCTCCACAGAATCTGTTGTTCTGATCAGATTTGATCGCAGCCTTGCAAGCAGTGCCTGTCAGGCTGACTGACAGCTCAGCCCATCAAGACTGCAAAGTAAAGACCTGTGAAATTCAAAGCTTCCAACTGTGCCTGGGAGAGTCACTGCACTTCAGCTGGTGGGAGCTGGGAAGGGTGTTGTGAGAAACACTCTTGCCACAGCAGCAGATTTCACTCAGCATGTGGTTTGGGCTGTTGTTGGCTCAGGACACTGGGCTGGATGGATCTGCGCTCTGGTGCTGTCTGCCCATTCTCAATGTTTGGCTGGTTTGATGCTGGGGAAAGCACAGCTTTCCTGCACTTGCAGATGTGGGGCACTGGGATGATGGCATTGCTAGCCCTGGCTGTGATGTTTCAAACAGTATTTACTTCAACATCCTGTGGGCCAGGTCCACTTGGTTCATCCCAATACTGGTGAGTGATCAGTAACTCCCTATTAATCTCTTGCCCAACTCACTACCCTTTTCCATTGTTCCTTCTTCAGAATGAAGTTTTCATGCTATTCATCCATTTCAAACTGATCTGCTTATTTTATCTTTTTCTTATTTATTGTTGCAAACAAGGCTGTTTTTTAGGATATTAATTCCAGACAGCTTTTGTCTGAGCATTTTGCACACGTTAAAGCAGCAGTGCAGGGACTTGACTTTTGCCTTTGTGTTTCGTAGAACTTTGTGTAAGACCTTCCTGGGTGGAAGTGGGGAACAGCCCGCCAAGTGCTGGTTTTCCTGCTGCTGTCTGCTCTGGAGTGAGTGGTGCAGGGGTATCCTGGTTCAGCAGTAGCAGTCATTCTTCTCCTGCTTAGTAGCTGGTGCAGTGCTGTGTTTTCAGCTTTAGCCTGGGAACAATGCTGATCCATCTGGGATAACCGCGGGGCAGGGGGGGCCTGCATGGTTCTGAGTTACCAGCTGAGCTTAAACCACGACGTATGCTGTGGTGAGCAGGCTCCTGGGCTGTGAAGCAGCGACCGCTGGCACTAGCCCTGGCACTGGATGCTGCTTTCCTCAAGGATATTCAGGTTGTGGAAAAAAGGACTTGATGAATTGCTGGTGCTAACGGCTGGATTGTGGGGTGGGACAGACACCTGAGAAAATAGACTGGTCTGGCCCGATACAGAAACTCTTTGGAAAAGGCAGCTGACCTCAAATGAGGAAAAACCAAATCATATGATGGGGAAGACTGGGAACAAAATAAATCAAGGCAGGTTGTTAAGTGTTACATGTCTGAGAAAGTGAGGAATACTTAGTGCTGAGGCCTGAGGTTGCTGCTAGTGAGCCTGAGACACCAGCTCGATAGGTTGGGCTATGGGCATGTGGTGAGAGGCTGAGACACTGGGTGGCATGAATGAGGCTGCCCAGGCTGTGGGACCAGGACAGAGGTGCACAATCAAAGATGGAGCTGAAGCATCTCTTCCCACCAGGAAACATCAATCTTCCAGAGCCTTCGTGCCTTGTCACAGTGTACTGGCGAAACCCAACAGCAATTTGTGTATCTTGGTGCACTAGTGACCATCTGCAGAGATTAAGTATTAGACTACACACAATTTACTGTTTTAACCACTGCTATTCCAGTTAGACATTAAGGCCAAGTTGTACTTTTGTTACACATGAGTTTCCTTTTGGTGGAATTAGTTATTTCAATTTTTGGTTTTGGATTCACTAAATTAAATACATTATTAAAAAGAAGTATATAAAAGAAGAAAGAATATGCTAGAGTGAATGTTTGTAACCCCAGTCTTCATTGAGTGCTTTTGTATATATTTGTTGTACTAAGCACTGTAATTACAGCATAGTATCATGTTGCTGTTAAAAGACTGGACTCATTTCTTGTTGTCTAGGGGTGCATCAGGGTTATGTGGCAGACGAGCCTGTGTGTATGAGATCTGTTTGTTTGTTGCAGAAACAGGGTCATTCCCCAGTGGGGGCTGTGGGAAACTAATCCCAGGAATGCTGTCCAGAGGGTTGGGATGTATGTTCTTGCCAGTGGTTTTATGAGTTGACTCTGGGTAAGTGACTTGCCCAAACTTTTGTGGGTGGTCACTAGTGATGTAATCCCGGGTTCTGGCTGACTCAGCTGAGACATTCAGAAGTACTGAGGACTCGCAGCTGCAGCAGAAGTCAATAGAAGCTGCGCTTTGAACACGTTGTGCTGTGCAGTACTAATTAGTTTGGAGTGCCAAGTCCCAGTCATCTGCAGACTTATAAATCAAACTCCAAAATCTAAAGTATATCCTTAGATCTTAAAGCTGATCTTAGATTTCCAGCCTGTGTTTTTTCATATGAAGCTTGTTTTTTCACTGTTACTTAACCTTTACAATACTCTCTGTCTGGTGAGATTAAGAGAAATATGCTTGTATAAAGCAAGAGTAATAATGGAGAGGATGCATCTAAATCAGAAATGGGGACCTTTTATTTAAATGCTGGTTTAATTATTCCAGACAAGGAGGCTGACAGTCCCTCAAAGAAAAGTGCTGCTTTGGCACCCATATTTGGGGAGATAATAGCTACAGTTTCCCATCTGTCTTCCGAGCAGAGTGAAATAGGATGGCAGCCCATCCACCAGCATCTAGGCTTGGCTTAAGGTCAATTTTGAGTCACTTGTTCTGCATTGGTTTAGTTTATCATTCTCACTATTGATAGCTGAATGGGTGACTGATAGTTTTGTGAGGAGTGTTGGGTTTTGGTGCATGATTTCTACTCTTAGGAAAAATGATGGAGTTCATCCACTAAGGAGAGAATCTAATGCACCTTAAGTATTGGTTTTCTCATGGTTTTGTCAAAATGAAAACAAACCATCCTTCAAGAGAGAAATTTTGCAGCATAATGTTCTGCTCATTCCACCTTTAATTAATGCTTTCCTGACACATTTACTACTTAGAGAATTGCTATTATGAGGGTACCACTGTGTTGTGCAGTGTTGTGAACAGACCTGTAGATAGACGAGTTTGTTGCTTTTGATGCTTCAGTGATTCTCTTGGGAAGAAATTACCTTCTTTGTACCTGTAGGAGTTTGGGTTGTAGGAGAGCTGGGACAAATCTTGATGAAGCTTCTGTGATTTGAAGAAGTTGATCAACAAATCCTGGGCATTTAAATCACTGGTGTATTCAAAATCAGTTTTCCACAGATTAAAATAAAGGCAGAAAGGCTGTTATAAAACAATTGAGCACTGGTAACTCTATTTATTATAATAAAATTAATTCTTTCATACATTAATTGTAAATTAACTGCCCCATAACAATTTCGTGTATATTTACAACTGGCTGTGAAAATCTCAGCTTCTTAAAGGCAAAGGCTTATTATTTTTTCAAGTCTATAGGTGTGTAGAAGCTATAAACTTTGGGGATAGAGGAATAACAGTTGTGCATTGAGTGTTGTTCTTTCTCTTAAAAGAAAATTATAAGCATTTTCTCAGGCTTCCAGTAAATACTGTAGCTGAAGCCAGCACAGTAATAAATGCTCCATAACTGCCTCTGGTGGCAAGTTCTGTGCCTGGGGAATCAGGTTGGCTTCTGTAGTTGAATCCTATAATATGATTTTCATTCACTATTGTAAATTGGCTCTGGACAGCTTCACATGTCAAACTTGACTACTGCTTTCTGGATCTCACTAGGCAAGCTGTGTCGTTCACTCCTGGCCTTCAATATAAAAAAGAGGTTTCTATTGTTGGGCCAAAAATATGTAGAAAATCTTGTATTCTATGAGAGCAAGACACAAAAATAATAAAGGAAATAGTTTACATTGAGAGTCAGTAGAGAAAATATAAATATATGGGAAATGCTAAGAATAAAATGTTTTCTGTGCTGAGACAGATTGTATCTTTACAATTTCTTGTATCTTTACTTGTAAAATTAAGTGTCACTAATGTCATCTATAGGCATAAGATGGTTTTGTTTTGATAAATGTAGATTTCAAGCACATTTTCATTTTGGTACTGTAATTTTTTGATTCTTTTCTCCTCTGCTGTGAGATTTCTTAAAACAAGCAACAAGTGATGTGCAGGTGAGTTTGACTTAGTCAAGCTGTGCAGGAGTTAGTAACCTTACCAGGTTTGGGGATGTTGGGTTTTTTGGACTGAGGTTTTTGAGCATTTGTGCGTTCTTTTTTTTCCTGAGAAATCACGTCAGTCCAGCAGGAGCATAGGTTTAGCCTTATTAATACAAATGAATGGAATGAACGAAAAGGCAGAGATCTTTTTTTTATCTAATGCAAGTATCACTCAAAGTCCCTGTTTTCCCCCACAAACAGTTGTGACATGGCAGCAAGAGGCAGCTCAGGCACAGACAACGTGCTTAGCGCATGCCTACATCCCCTCTCTGGGATGAAGCAAGAAAGATGAATGAATGAGACTGGCAGGAGAAGTAACAATGAAAAGTGGTGAGAAGAGCTGAAAGTTCCAGTTGGGAATGTGGAGTATCACAGTGGTAGATGGAAAACTTGATGTCTAGCAGTGTATTATTGCACTCTGGCTGCTTATGTTGATAGAGACATTGGTGTTTGTCAGATGTTTTGCGAAGTACCAGCATACAGGTTTCTCTCTCTGGTGTCTTCCTGTTTGTCTGTACAGCATTTGATACCAAGTTCACCTACCACAGGGGAGCTGGTGGATTCATAATGTGACTGCCATTGCACATTCAGCATTTACCATCAGATAACCTGACCAAGTGCTCAACTACAGAGTTATGTCAACTTAAACACACTGTGGTATGTCAGGAAATCCAGTATCACTGACACTCCTTCTAGTTGAACAGTGGTATCAGGGAATGTATCAAAACATCTTGTTTCATTCTGAAAGATGTCTTTGGGTGAGCAGAATTACCTCTGCAGCATTCCGTATTTATTTTGAAAAGTCACTTCATTCTTGATAGCATTTTGTCTACCAAAGATCTGCCCTTAGGTGAATACTTAAGAAGCAGTCCTTTTTAAAACTATAGCAGCAACTCGACAGCTAGACCCTGAAAATCACCACCAAATGTCAGGATATGAAGGCAAACTCTAGCTGTCACCTTGGCTTAATATAAGCAGACAGTTTACTGGCTCTCAGCTCTCCAGTTCCTAAGGCAGACTCACTGAGAGGGATTTATAATACATATTATTAATTTTATTTGGAAGTCATTCAGGTACTGTGATGAAAGGCAGCCATATAAAAGTCTTGGAGAGCCATATGTGTTTAGGGGGTTTATAGTGGTGGTAAGAGTCTTTGGCTTAGGTAGGTTGAAGGCTTTAGCTGTCTGTTAAAACAAGCTGAATATCCTGCCACCCCAGTGTACTTTGGTGTCTACCTATCAGAAAACTGAAGCATGAGAGACGGAGCCACAAAAAGGCTGTTCTTTGGCAATGCAGGTCCCTAAACACGTTCTGAAGCAACAGGACTGCAGATTTTTGCCTTGCACTTTGCAGAGCAGTGCCCCGTGCAGTGCTGCAGTGCTGTGGTGTAAAGGGTGATGACTGTAGCTTCTGCACTTTTCACTACAGCATAGGCTGTGGGTTTGCGCTTTGTAAATGCGGGGCTGGATTCCTTCCTTCCCGGCACGGATGCATCCTGCCCAGGGCTGTCTTTGGGTAAATACTTCAGTCCAGCTACCTGAACCTGTTGTGAGTGTTAAGAATAAAGCTTGCATTTCAAATAAAGTGGCAGGAAAGGGGTCAGGACAGGATCAAATCTAGCCCATATTGGTAGTAAGACAACCAGATTTTAAGTGTGGTGTTTTCTTCTTAAGTGCTGAAAATCTACCTGTGACTTGTCCTTGTCACACTCCAAAATGTAAAATATGATACATAGATGAGATAAATGTAAGCTAATGATCCAAGCAGCTTTTATAATCCAGGTGTTCTCACTCCTTGGCAAGGAGGAACAGTCTCTTTCTTGTTTGTTCAGTCTCTTTCTTGTTTGTTATGTGCTCTAGACATTTTTTCCTTCCTAATATAAACGCCTATCCCCAGCCCTGGGCTTTGTCACTGTGAGGGGTGCAAGTGCTGATTTTCCCCAGACAGTCTTTGGCCAGCTCTCTGCAAATCCCTGCTAATGGGGCAGGAGAGAAAGAGAGGTTTGCCCTTCCTAGCAACCTTCACACAGGTTGTGTGCATCCTGCCAGAGCAGAGTGTGCTGCAGTTACTGCTGCACACTGAGCTTATCTGTGCTTTCTGTCAGAGATTGCTTTTGGTTATTGGCTGCCTGAGTGATACGAGCCCTGGAGAGCCCTGGCCCTGGGAGCAGAGCGATGTGATCCAAGGAGCCATCCGGCTCATTCACTCGCTCCTAGCAGGGAAGTTCATGACTGCCCAATGCAGAGGGACGTTTCTGGCACGTCTCAGCCGAGAGCTTGCTGGCACTGGTAATAGAGCATGGCTGTCTCATTTGTAGGCTCTGTTCACTTGACAGCTAAGAATTATCAGTACTGATGCTTCAGTCTCTTTCTCTTTCTCTGCAAGCAAGTGATTTGTCTATGTTATGGGTAGGTAAGCTTGACAAAACATTACACATTAGCAGCTGAGACAGTGTTTGAAATGAGAAAATTGCTAGCAAACTGCACCATTAGAGACCCAAATAATAAAATCCTTTCTTTCCCTCAATGAAAGAGAGATAGTTAAGGTCCAAATTAATTTGTCTGTCTCCCCACTTTGCAAGGGGAATCACTTTTCAAGACAAATGGCTTCTTCACTCCTGAGAGGGAGCTGCCTCTATTAAGGCTGCATTAAGCAGAATTTAGTCCTTTGTGTTTATGGCATCCTGGGTGTGAGCAGTACAGTCAGTACAGTGAAGTGATGAAAAAGTTTGTACCTCAGTGAACTTCAGGATGTATTAGCATGGGAATTTGAGTGCTTATCCTTTACTCTGGGGTAGTCTTTCAGATTTAACTGCATAGTTTCCTCCTCTATGTTTTACTATTTTGTTTTTCCAAGAAGTTTACTTTTTACTCTCATTGCTGCAAAGTCATTTCAAGAGAGTGGGAAGGAAGATGACTTTATCCTGTCTAGCATCACATTATTACAAGAAAAATGCATCTGAATCCATTGGGCCCTCATATGTTCCAATCTCTAATAATAGATGAGAGAAGAGAAAGGAAATTGTTCTTGTCCTCTGATGTTGTCAAAGACTAAAATAAAGCTTCAAGAGGCAGGCAGCATTGCTGTGTGTCACAAGGGGGGAGATAGGCTTTGGTTCATCTGAGTGATACAGCAGGCACAGTGAAATAGGTAACTGATAGGAGGAGCAAAAGCCCCTGAGAGGTTTGGACATGGCCAGTGGATTTCATCCATTTTGTGAATTCTATTTATCTATCTTTTAAATAGTTCTTATTATGAAATACTGGAAGAGGATTTTATCGGGTTGTAATAAATCTTGAATGTGATGGTTCAAATGATAAAAATTTAGCCATTTAGAGTTGTGTCTCTTTTACTCGGGTGTGTTTTACAATTCTTTTGTAGTGTATTCTGGTGATACACAAAAAACCGAACTCACTGATGCTGCTTTGCACAAACACAGGTGGGTTTATAGCATATGACAGCACTTCAGAGTATGCAGGGCTAGAACATGAAATCCAGTTTTCCAGGGGTCATATTCTAGGTAAATGAGGTAATTTTCACTGAAATAAAAGGTGGCTGTAAAAGTTAGATGAGCTTTTCACTGAAAAAATCACATTACTAGGTAAGAACTGGTTTTCACTTGATTTGAAAGATGGCACCTCTAGCATCAGTTTCCCATTATATTGTGAATAACACTGGTTAATAATTAAGCCTTCATCACCTTGAAATTGCCATCACCCCTTCTAGCAAAAGCTAGTGTTTCCTAGAGATCTTTAAGCCTGTCTATCAGGTATCATTTATGAGCCCAGATGAAGTGAAAGCACAAGGTATTAATACAAATAGTTTGGTTTCTACTGTCTACAGTTGTGTAACTGCATTGTGGTTTTCAGCCAATGCCTGCCAATCTATAACATGCATTTATGGGTCAGATAAGTACTTCATACTTTTAAAATACCTGATAATTGTACTTTATCTAATGCTCCAAGACCAGCTCCATTTTGTGCCCAAGCTGGAATCCAGCTGCAAACACACCCTGATGAGCGCACACAGTACTGCTTGTTGCATCTCTGGTAGCATCTGCAAGATGCAGTGTGCTGAGCATAATGTGTTATATGTAGTGTTTAGTCCTTCATTTACAGACAGCTTCCATAAAGAAATGTGAGATGCTAAGGTGAAAATACAGTAGCAGATGACAGCAGCCTTGTCCATCTATTTCTGTACAGGCCATCTGCTGCAAATTGTGTGGGAAAGGGTGAAGAATCCAGTTCCTCCTCAGAAGGTGGCTTTCTGAAACAACTCTTTCTGTATTCCTCTTCACCTGCTCTAGAAAGTTCATTTTTTCTTATTACTAAAGACCTGTGGTATTCCAATTTTGGTTGCTTTTGCCTTTGAGTCACTAAAATATCCTTGGAATTTTCACTGATTACAGAAAAGGGGCTGTGTTTCCTGCCTGCCACTAGAACTGACTTTCCCTGTAAGAACTGCTATGCTGTGTCCATGTGCAGTTTGTGTGAACCCCCAGCTTCCATCCCCAAGTAAAGGGAATTGGACAGGCATGGCTTTCCTTTGTTCCTAGAAGTCTCTGCATAGAAATACTTAGGAAGAGTTAAACACCAAACTGGCAAGCTGACAAAAAGCCTTTATGGGAAGAATATGTGTACTGCTAATTCTGGTGACAAACACCCAAGAGTAGCGTGCTGAAGCTTATGGCAATTTGCATGTCACCGTGGACTTGCCAGAAATGAAGCATGTTATATTTAGACCAACTGGAAGGGAAATCTCAGGCACTAATTCAAATCATAAAACAAGGAATAGAATTAACTCTGGTCACAACCTTTAAAATAGAATGCTACAGAAATAAAAGAGTGTGTGCACACTGACTGCACAAGTTGACTGTGCAAGTGTCACAATATTCACGACTTAAATGGCTTCCTGGAGTATAACTGAGCTGGCAAAATATCTTATTTTCAAGGAGATTTTTCTTTTGTCTATTGAAAGCACAGATCAACAGAAGAGGCTGTGCGATAGGGGGTTGATGGGCCTTATGCATTTTCTCTGTGTTATTCCCAAGTCCTGTAAAACCCACAATGTACTTCTCCCTGCATCTCATTTTATCTCTGTTCTTGGATTTAAAATTCCTTCTCCCTGCATTGCTGCAGCAGTTCTAAATGGCTGGAGTGATTCATTGTATCATTCTAGTATGTTGTGTTTCAATTCTAAACCATTTCCAACCACAGATTTTTTGCTATTTAAACTGTTTCTTTTTATGACATCTTTGGAAAAAATACACAATGTTTGAATAGTAACTAAGAGCCAGGTAAAATCCAATTTTGCTCTCAATTCCAACTCCGATTGTGGAATTCTAGCTGCCAGGGTCATTTGAATTCATTGTGTGGGGATCCAGTTTTACATTTCCAATTGAGATGATTGGTTTGGGTTCTTCTGAGGTAAAGATCGTCGTTTTAGCAGGAATTTGGGGAACTTGCTGACAAAGACTTGAAAATACTGTTGGGAAGGAGTAGAAATTAATCTTAGTGGCTACTGTATGCGCTGTCTTAAAGCTGATATGTTTTATGTTAGTGGTGCATGCATTTATGATACTTCATAAAGAAGACTTTCAAAACAAAGCTCAGAAATGCAAACAGCAGCATTTTAATGTAGTCTGGACCATATTTTAGAACACCCTCAGTATCTGGTAGTTAAAATTGGAAGATACAGTCCTTTTTGCTCTGCTTTAACATAGACTTTTCCCCCTT
>JBCJKH010042279.1:0-16660 GCA_039877255.1 Loriculus beryllinus
CAGAAATGGAAGGATCCTACTCCCCAACCTGGTTTGATTCTCAGTTGTCTCTGGTTTCACCAGCTGGATAGCCATCTGCCCAGACAGGAGTTAATTTACTGGGATCTAAAAGTAGAAAGTAACCATCATTATTTCAGAATTCTATTTAGAAACTGCAACTACAATGATAAGGGAGCGTTACTCCAAACTGGGCAGTGTTACAGATCTCTTCTTCTGAGCAGATGGGCTGCAAAACAGCAAACTTTGCATGGACCAGCTGCAGGCTTTCATAACAAATACAAGCTGCTGATAGCAGTCTAGACAGGCACAACAGCTAGGAAACACATTTCCATAATATAATAGCCTGTTGTAGAAAAGAAGCTTGATTCTTGGCATTCCTACTAAAATTCATGTTCTTATTAATAGAGCTAGATTGTTATACACTTTACACAGACTCCTCTGCCAGCCAGTGCTAGTTAACACAAAATAGATGTAAAATGCTACGAAGGTAACTAGCTATGAATCAAATATCACAAGCAGGGGTGGGTTTTTTTTTCTTTATTTTGTTTTTTTGTTTACCCAAAGGAAGCTACAGTTTTATCAAAATGAAATTGTTAGTGAGAAAAAAAGTCTGAGAAAAATCCAAATGTCATATGGTGATCAGTTAAACCCAGGAACATTTCATGGTTTTTAACTGGTGCAGAGTATTCAATTTTGGAACATCAAAAGACCTAAGACTGAATTTTCTTATCAGTGCTCTGCCTTATGAAAACTGTGAGGCATTTGCAGTTTTGGGGTGTTTTCATATTTCTTTTTTTCATTGTTTTAATTTATCCCTTATGGCCAGCAGAAATTCTGTATCTCTCAAGAACATGCTGTAGATCTCCTTCTGATAGAAATACAACTTCAATGCCATTTCATGAGAAATACAACTCTGTATGTATTAGAGAAGATGAAAACTAGAAATGTCAGAAACATCAGTAGACACATTTCTTTCTCTTAACAGTGTGATACCCAAAATGATGTTGAACACATAAATGATTTTAAATGAAACCTATCAGGACAGTTTATTTTGTTTCAGAGAACTATGAAAAAATTAAAGGTATTTTAATGAAATATTTTACTTCTTTTGAAGCAAATTGTTTCAGAATTATAATTTTGGAAAAAATTTAAGATTTTAGAATTGTAGAGATAGCTGGTATGAAGCTAACCTTGAAGTCTGGAGTCTCTGAATTTCACTTCATTCTTGCTACATCAGTCTGATATAGCAGATTTTTTCCCACCCTATGCAAATCTCTCATCATGTGTAACTTATAACTAAAGGGAGAACTTACGAAGAGTTCGTAGCTCTCTTACAAGTGATTTTTTATTCAGAAGAAAAGCAACAGAAGTAAATCCTATCCTGAATATTCTCCACCTCTAGTACAGAAAAGAGATGTCTTGGCTGAAAGAAATCATGTCATGGGTTAATTGCTGCGTAGGAGCATGGTTCCTATTTTCACCACCTCTAGAGATGTTTATGTAGTATTTTAACACTTGGTTTGTATTTATTTGGTGAAATTTCAGCTAATTGAATTAATTAAGTAATGTGGAATAGCTGAATCATAAATTCCACATACTCCATGTTTCTTCCCTGTAGAAACTTCTCTCACAGAGAAGAGAGAATGCTCATGCATTTGACTTTGTGTGCAGTTTGCTGGCTGTGTCTTCTGGCTCAGAGTCATGCGGAGATTTTGATGTGCACAGTATGAGGTCAGGCATGTTGGCTAAGCACTCTACACCACCTCACCCTGTGTGCACTGTGCCAGCTCATCTCTGAGAGAATTACCAGAGTGATCTAGACCAAAATGCACATTTGTTGTGTAGTTTTGCTTTGAGCTAACACTGTGTCTGTGTGTACTCTACATGGCACTTGTTTGATACAACTGATCTCTAGTCCAAAGACTATGAAACAACTGAAAAATATGAGGCTTTGACATAAACCCTGAAAAATTAACCGTAAATTTTAGAAGATAAGAGTTGAAAAGGCCTGCATATATATATTTAGTGGCAATATATTGTTACAATAAAGAAGAAGTTAATTTAGCTTTTTGGCACAGTTTTCAGTCAAGTTTCAGCCGGTTGTCTTAGGCTATTCAGTATTAAAGAGCACATCACATATTTTTGTCTCTTAAATTGAAAAAGACAAATGATTAACAATGAACATTCCTGAAGTAATAACATCACAAAAGTCTACATTTCCTCCCGGTCGTATGATACTGAAAATTAGGCTATATCTAAAGGGGATTATACAAAAATATTCAAACTTTCTCTCCAGAGATCTGTTAAACCAGAAGAGAGAAAAGTCTGCTGAGAAAAATATAGTGTGAAACACTGTTCTAATAATGCCAGATTAGAAGATTGTTGTTGGGCAATCAAAAAGACTTTGCAATTTTGTAAAGAGAGGATAAAGAGATATGACCAAAATCTCCTCAAACTGCATTAAAAACTAAAAACCCTATCATAAAGCAAAAACTTGTGAGTAATTCAGTTCTTTGGTCTCCTTTGTTCAGTGACAGTCCTAAACAATTTTGCTTTTAAGATTTTATTTTGTCTTCTTTTTATTTTTGTTCATATAATGTTTAACAGATATGTGATTAACTCCATGGCTAACACAGGGAAAAGAAAAAAAAGAAATTATTAACAGAAATAAGAAGATATAAGTTTCAATCTCTTTGGAAGGAAGTTATCTGTTATAAAGACCATACAAATCATTTTATATATATATATATATATAAGATGTTTGTGCCCTATTAACATAAATAAATACAAGTTTCTTCTTTTTTTTTTTTTTTTTAGCTTGCAAATGTTTTTCTACTCAGGTTAATCTAAAAATGATTCACTGCATGAACACTACTACTTTTATTGAGCTTTCCTGTAACAAAGCAAGTGTAGTCATCTTGTACTTCCTACTTATGTAACCAGGGATAAGGAGTTAATTATGCTATGCGGACTTACCCTCATTCAGATTTGTATAAACAAATCTAATAACTCAGTGTTGTTAAATATGCTTCTGCAATGTTCTTGAGCATCAATCACAAAGAAAGGAGGGGAATATTTAACCATTATATTTCTTAAGAATGAATAGAAATAATTTAAGGAGAAGATTCCAGAAGGAAGCCATCACACATTGCCTGCCTCTTCCCTGTCTGATATTGTTTTTTCCTGAAAGGGGAAAACTGCCACAAAGAGGAAGGAAGTTCCTTATTTCTTTGGAAGATTTTTAATGTCAATGGAGAGGCTCCACTGTGCCTCAGTGAATCAGCTACTTACGTGCTATGAGGCTGATGTCTGACTTGCAGGAGTTTGCATCAGTGTACCTGTGAGGAAGTTAAAAAAAAGGAAAAGTCTAAAAGAAAGGTGAATGAAAACCTGAACAGTGAATTTCCTACCCCCAACGTGGAACTTTCAAAGCATGACTTGAACCTAAGCATTCTCAGTTGGATATGTTGTAATGTAGTCCTTTTCCCGTTTTAGATGAAACAACTTTCAGTGAAAGAAGCAAGGCAGCAGGATTCAAGGAAAATATGACTTTTTCCTGTTCTGATCTGAGCTTCTGTGCTAAGAACATAGGCATAACCACGGCTGACTCTCCAGGAAGGGTTTAAATGTCTTTGTTTCAAGGCATTTTGTATTTAAGTATCCCATAGATACCTTGCTATTATCAAAGCATGAAAAAATGCCTGGGAGTTACATGACAAATACAGTTAACCTGCCTGAAGTGAATTACTCCTAAAACTCAGTGTAATAGTGTTTTATCAGTTGCTTAGTTTCCTAACAGATGTTTTTGTTTGAATTGTGTGAGATGTTTGACTCCACTTACTTTAATTAAGCGTAACTCTCCATCTGAGTCCCCCAGGTCACTGTTTTATATCTAACATCTTTTCTGTCATTTTGTTGGTTTTCAGTCACTGATGTACCACAGTCAGTTTATTCACATGCAATGCTCATTTGCCATAAGCCAGCAATTCAATTTTATTCAGAGACCTTAGACTAAGTAACAGCTGTGGTATTCCTAGTCCTCAAAGCACCTGAGACTGGGTGCTTACATGCCTGGAAATGGTTGTGCATGTTTTTCCTTTTTAGCAAAATAAATGTGGATCTGTCTGCCTCTGAGAGTAGTAGCACTGATACATGTATGTATTCACTTCTTTGTAGGATAGATACACCATTCTAGGAATGTTTCTGTCATAAATATGGTTCAGGTACTATAAATATGTATCTTCTCACTCTGAGAGATTGCCTAGAAACTTACAACTGAATATTTATTAATCAGTTTTTGTGTCTTACAAGCAAAAAAAAATATTTTGATGAGATCATTACAGAAATGTTTGCGACAGAGTGATAGTGGAGTAAATCAAAGGGTATGAGTCAAGCTGTTACAAGAATAGAAAGAGGTGTCTCAGCATCCTGCTCTTTAGGGGGTAGGCTAACGACGAGGTGTCTGCTTGAAACGCTGGTAAGTGTAAGAGTGTGGAAAAGGGAGGAACTCAGAAAATGTGAAAAAGAATTAAAAAAAAAGTTTCTGAAAGTTACCTAAGAAGGATGGAATTTGTGATTTCTTTTCCTGTTTTCATTTAACTGATAAAGGTTTTAGATAAGACAATATAGGTGATTAAAATGTGTTTTTTAAGGTAGCAAATGACATTAGTGGGTTTACATTTACAATAAAATCTTGTCTGACACCCAGAAAGGAGGTGGAGAGCTCAGTAACAACTGAACTGAAGCTCTTCTGGGGTCAGAGGATACTAGTTTGTGATAAATCTTAGCTAATAACTTTGTAGTTCTGATGCCTGTCTGATGTTTAGTACAGGAAAGAAAAGTCTATATCCTTCACCAGCAGTGATATGAGTCATACTCTACTGGAGGAGTCAGTGCTGTGTGGGAGTGGGACCTAAATGAATGTTTATATGAGGAAAAACAGTTTTGTTCTTCAAACTTGAAATATGCGCTTTTTCAAAAGCCTGTTAGAGATGGCATTTTAAAGTATTTTTGTTTTCTATACAAGGCTTCTTTGAAACCGCATTTGTGTGTCAGAGATCATCAAATGGCACCATTTCTTGCAAACTCTTTTTTTTCTTTTCTTAGCCATAAAAGCAAAGGCTTTTTAGATCAAAGCTTTTAAGAGACACTGTGACAGATAACAGAGAACAATCTTTCTCCCTAATGTTCTATATTTAAAGACACTTAGTGTACAACTTCCTAGAAAGCTGAGACTTTTCGAGAAAACTGATTAACTTTATTAATTTTAACTGATTCTAACTGATCTTTTTTGTTAACTTTAACTGGTTAACTTTTTTAATTAGATCAGCTTCTAAAGTTATAAACTTGATGCAGAACATGTAAAGAAAATGAAGTAAGCTCACAAAATGATCACCCTCCTCACTACTCCTCCCAAAGTACCGAAATGCTACATATCAAGCTGTCTGCAACTTTTAGGCACAGTTAGAATAACTTCACTTGGAAACAATAAATTAAGGATCTCTACATGTTACATAAAACCTTGTTAATTCTACCTTTGTTTAACACAATGGGATTTTGTTCAATAGTTTTACAGTGTAAAAAACCAAAAAACCAAAACACACTCTTCTGAAATCTTTTTCTGTGTAGTGGGTGTGTTGTAATTACTACAGTTTGCAACTCTGAGGTTACTTTTAAGAATCAAGAGAGTTGTTTGCTTTATAGCTTGAATTAAAAGCTAGTTGTTGGCGAAAGTGTACTTGCACATGAAGTCTGGATGACTGAGTCTTGTAGAAAGGTATGGTGTACAAATCTGTTCTAGAACTGGTCTATAATTCATTGTGTTCATGGAATGAATTATAGATGAAGTTTAGGAAGACTCCACATTAAAGGTTTCCTCTCCATTGGGGACCCATCATTCTGCATATGATGAAAAAATTAGAGAGCAGAGGTTTATTCAATTTGGAGAAAGCTAAGAGGAGGTGATGTGGTTGCTGTCTTACCTCATAATGGTGGTTATAGACTTGACAGAAGCTCTTCTCAGAGATGACAGCAAAAGGGCAAGAGACAGTGTTGCACATCTTGCAGCAAGAGGAGTTCTTTTTATATGTAAAAGACAATAGTATTCATAGTGTGGGTGATTGAGTACTGGAATAGGTTTCATTGGAAAGTTGCATAATCTCTATTGTTGGACATATCCAACACTCAAGTGGTTGTAATATTGTGAAACCTGCTCAGACTTTGAGGCTGGCCTTTCTCTGAGAGGTGATCAGGTGAACTCTAGAGGCCGTTTTCAACAAAATCTATTAAATGGATCTAAATTATATAGGGCTGGGGTATCAGAGACAACTTTCACCAGACATCACCAGCTGTCTCACTGCTACAGAAGATTTACTGTTATTATCTGTTTAAGTCAACAAGTCACACCTGATTCCTCATTCTTGCAACCCAGTGTGCACAGCTCCAGGTTCTTAGGACCCAGGACAACTTTTGCTTAGGCCATCTTTTTCCACCCAAGGAACCTGATTGTGAACAAGGAACTAAGGAAACCACTGTCACAGTTAAATCAACTCTTCCAGTCATCGTTACCACACCTTTGGCCATGGTTCCTGACTCAGCCTTGTGAGTGTTCTACTGGCCATGTCTAATCTGCTATGGGACCGTGTTGGAGAACAGCTAGGCAGGAAGCAGTATGTGCCACAGTTATTTACTGCACGAGTACCTCTCTACAGCTCCACCTTCACTGGAAAGCACTGCATGTGTAAGCTGTGACTGTCCTCTTTACAGAAGTCACTGAAGATTACTTCTCCGTCTTTGCACACACAATCCCTCTCCTTCGTGTCTTCATTGAATTCATACTTACACAGCCTCTCTCCTCTGTTTTGTTTTGGGGTTTTTTTTCTGATTGTTTTCTAAAAAAAATATCTTTTTTCTCCTTCATTTATTAAGATGAAGTATAGTTGCAACCTCATATCATTAACTTTTTTTACATATTGTGTTTGCAATGGAGGATTCTTTATCCAGCAAGCACCGAAACAAAATCTTTCATTTCTATTACTTTCCAGCATGGGTTTCTGCCAGGAGGTCTGATACTTAGGATTAGTAAGAGGTAGGAAGTGCACATGATGAAAATGGTAATTTCCTGGATTACACTAACTTTTCGGGGTGTTGAATTTTCCAAGAACAAAATAAAATTGCTCAGTGCAGAGATTGGACTAGCTGACCTTTGAAAGTCCCTTCCAACCCAAACTATTTTGTGATTTGGTTCTATGACTGAAAACCACAAACCTTCTTGAAATAAGAACATCATTGTATATAATATATATGCTTTTTAGGCAGAAACTACTCTGACTTCCAGAAGGACTGCATCTTAAACTTGTGAAGGCATCCTCTATGCTGGAAGGCTTCACATCAAGTTCGAATTTGGATTTAGATTTTGTTTTGTCTTGCAGGATAGCTATAACTGTATCTACCCAGCCCAGTTTGTGTTCTGCTACTGCGCTAGTTGTAGTAGACACACAGAAGAACTCTGTCTTGGCATTTTAGAGTTCACCACAGAGTTAGTCTTAATTGTTCATGAGATTTATTCTGTCATTGCAAACCTAATTTTCCCTGGCACTTTCTGGAGTTAGCACAGACAAAAGTGCCTATTCTAATATCCTCTGGAGGAGATTCTCTCTCCACTGATTACAGTAAGAGCTAGAGGAGATTATCCAGCCTTTGCTAAACTTTGCCTTTAAAAATACTTGGCTCCATTTATATTCATAAATTAAATTATTCACAGACATCCCTTCAAAAAATATGCCAACACATTTTATAACCTCTTGTGACACTGAATTACACAGACTCTGCTAAACGTAAGGAGCTGGCCCATGCACGGTTAGCACAGAATTTGCTTATGCATGAACTTGAGTTTTTTTTGTAAATGGTGGGCATGAAAGGGTCTGAATTAAAGAAATGTTTAGTTAGAACATGTTCAGCAAGTGGCATCAGGTCCCTGACTGGGACTGTGAAGGTCAAGCTCAGTTCTCTGCCCCAGGCTTTGTGTGAAAGAATGGTGAGATCCAAAATATATAAGTTAGTTATATTTCTTTCAAGTCTTGCAGTGCTGAACTACTTAGACTCCTAAGACTTATTTTCTTAGATGGTTCAAATACTTGGAAGTTTACGTCTCATTAAATATTTTTTTTTTTTAACATAGAGAGCTTTATAAAATTCTAGGGCTAAAGATATCACTTTTTAAATATCAAACCAGTAAAATTATCTCACAAAATTCTGAGATTATGTTAGTCCACTTAGTCATAGTATGAAGAATTTCCTATTGCTGCTGATTAGTGATGACTTACACTGCTAAGGATGGCAGCCTTAATTAGGACAAACAGAAGAAAAAAGAAAACTCTCAGAGTTTATCAGCAAGAAATATTTGGCTGTTCAGTTCTGTATACAAACATTCACAGCCTTGAAAACTGCTTATGGATCCTATGGGGAATGCTGTTTGCAGAGTTAGCTTTGTCTCTCGCCTATTGAGATGGAACTGACCTTTGATGTGAAGCTAATATAGTATGATTAATAAAAATAAGAGAGAAAACAAATACAAGGGAAGGTAGGGAGGATCAGAGGCAATAAACAAGAAAAGTAAGTGCTAGTAGCAAGCAATAGAAAAGCTGGAGAGGAAGAAGTGTCCAGCTGTGGACATAGGGTATCCTTTTCCATTTCCTAGGCCATCATATTTTCTTATTAAAACATGCAACTAACAGTGCAGAACTAATTTTTTCATGAATTTGTAACTATTTTATGCTGAGAGCATGCAGTGAGAAATTCAAACATTCTGTAATGGCAAATCAGATAAAAACAACTGCCTTCCAGGGAGGTTTCTCCTTACTGTTAGAACTGCTGTATACATGTAAGTGCTTGCAATAAAATGTCAAGAATGAGAGAAAAACTTGAAAGATCCTTGATTCAATAAGGAAAAAAGTTGTTTTGTGAAAAAAGGCAGTGTTATGCACTGTTATAGATCCTAATTATGAACAAACTAGATCCTGACTGAAAGCCCAGACTTTCATCTGTTTCCAGAAAGCATGAGACTACATTTGTTTTGCGAGATAATGAGCTTGACACAGAAAGCTCAGCCTGGCTACCTTTGAGCTTGGCAGCATATGGTCTAAAACTCTGCTAATGATGTGAAGGCCTGAACATCCCATTGTATGAAACTCTATATTCCACTTTTCAAAGAGGCTTCCTTATCCAGCCATCCATGAACACCACTCAATACTGCTGCATGTTTCCAGTCATTAATAGAGAGTGGTAGAACCAGTAAATTGAGCTTTTAATAAAAGACAGCTAATAGTATATTGCCTGCATAGGAGAGATCTAAACATTCAGGTATATATGTAGGTGTTTGGGCCACACAAACCACTCATTTGCTAGTCTTCTTCACAGACCAATTTAAATATCCTTCCTTACCTGCCTACTTTGATATAATACACAAATGTGATAAATAATGGATTAGAAAAGAATCAACAAGTTCTGAATCTTAATGGAAGAGCTACTGTTACAGTCAAGAGTTAAGGTTTGGGTTATAAAATAATTTTTTTTGTTGTTATTTCAAGCTGTCACGTCAGTGATTATTTTTATCATCACAACAATAATTCATAAGGAAAGCCATGTGCTTATTCCTTGCTATGGTTAGGATATTAAATAATTTTCTAGAATAAAACTGCTGATTCAAATGGAAGCATACCAAAAAATGAATTAAAAACTGGGAGTATATTTTTTGGTCTTTCAGTCCTTTGGAGCACAGGGACTTTCTGTGAGCTACACTGTAATCTCCATGAGAGTCTCCTGGGTTTCCAGCATATGGTAGCAGTGTGACTGTCAAGTCAGTTTAGCCAAATCAAAAAAATTAAGATTGCCTCATTATCTAGCTAGAAAGGATTTAATAGTGATTGATTTCTGTCATAGTGGAATAATTAACCTTACCACTTACTTGTAGTTATTCATTAAGAGTGTCTCATACCAATTGCCAGAAATTATTAAGCTAAGCCTCATGATACTCGTAAAGAAAGAATAATTATCCCCACTTTGCAGGTGGAGAAGCTGCATGCATATATACACAAATACCTATACATACTTACAAATACATTATATACATGACAATATAGGTGTGCTTAATGTCATGGTATGTGAATGCTCCATTCCTGGAAGTGTTTCAGGTCAGGTTGCACAGAGCCTTGAGAAACCTGCTCTAATGGAAGGTGTCATTGCCCGTGGCAGGAGGGATGGAACTAGATGATCTTTAAGGTCCCTTCCAATCCAAACCATTCTATGATTCCATTATTCATAAATAATACATAAAGAGAGAGGCCTACATTTTGATTATCTAATAGTTGGTTTTATACCCATGCCTAAGTGTACAGTTCAATTTTCTGAGGTGTTGAAAATATTTTATGTTACAACCTGATGAATATGGCAATGAAACTTAAATACAAATCAGTAACAGATTACATTTGAGCAACTTCAGAAATACAAGTTTGTTTTTGAAAGCATGAAATGTGTAAAATCTGCACAAGAAAATGTAACAGAACCCTGAATCAAATATTAGACCTCTTTATTTGAATATCATAGTTGGATTAGTTTATGTATATTAGAGGTATAGATTAAGGTACTTTTTCATAGAATCATAGAATGGTTTGGGTTGGATGGAAACCAATTTACCTATTAGGGGACAATATACTTGATTTAATGTTTTAATGATGTAGTGTATCAAATAGGATAGAAATCTTACTGAATCTCAGTGCGTAAGCATTTGTTCTTGTTCTGTTTGAAATACTGAAGTACAGTGTAAAAGCAAAATGCTGTGAAGGTTATAGACCATAAAACTGGTGATGTAAAGAAATGAAAATAGTCAAATATAGTCATTCTTGCTTTTGTTGTGTAAATAGGAGCTTACTTGTCCTGCTGGCAAAATTTGGAGAATGCAGTTTCTCAGTAAATAGGTGTAAGAATCAGCTGTATTGTGAATGAAAAAAATGTCCTGAATGTGTTCGTGGAAACCAAATTGCACCAAATTGTACTTGTCCTGACCAATCATTTCTTATAGTAAATGTTGAAAAGGAAACATCCTTTTATTTGTAGTCATTTTGGTACATGCCTTTGTAATATTTGATGAATAACATGTACGTCACAATCATTGATTTCCTTCTCCATAAGGTAAGCAAGCTGTCTGCTCTGTCGCCAAGGTATAGAAGGTCAGAGGAGTGACACACAGTCTCCACCAAGCTAAGTGATAATCACACTGCATTATAAAACCTTGCTGCTAGTAGTGAATCACTCCTGCCCTAGCAAACGGATGGCCATGGGCACGAGAGGACATTCTTCCACTGTCACAGTTGGGTCCGGGTCTTCAGTGGTCCACCGAATGCTGCAAACTGGGCTAACCTCTGCCTCAAGCAACAAGTATTTGACCATCAGAGTTAGGTTTGGGAGCAGTACTTCAGCTTACCTGAACCTGGAAAGCATACTGAGTTCATATTTAGATTCAGGCTTGACTCAGTACTTAGCTTATGAATACCTGTTTGTTCCCATTCTAAAACATTAGCTCTTTCTCTGCATTTGTGGTAAAGTCAGTGTTACCCTGCTGATTTCAGAGAGAAAGAGCAAAACAATCAGAAAAGAGGAATGATTTCATTAATTGAGTCTGCTATCTCCTAGTCCTTGTGTCAATATGAATTCAGTGTTTTGCCAAAATTTTCTAAGGAGATTAATGATTTTGGCTGCCTAATTTAAGAAACCTTTAAAGCTTCTTGAACTTTAGGAAGTAAAAGTTAGTTCCATTAAAGTGCTTCATACCAGCTATATAAAACCAGAAACTCTGAGAAACATTCACCCAAATATGCACATATATACTTGTACGTGCTTTTTTTCCTTGCTATAGTTGTGCATTTGGCAGAGCATGAGCTTGCTGCTTCCTTTCTTCATTTTGCTAGATCTGACAGTTAGAATTGCTAGAAAGATATATATTCACTCACAGCTGTACCTTTTTTGATTGAAATTAACTGTCTTCATTTTTATCTTGTAATTGAAAGATTCGAGAAGCACTGCCCATGATAAAACAAATGAATCGATAATCCACCTGCAGGATTTCATATAGGAAGCAAAAAAGTGCTGCAGTTCCTGTCAGCTCATGTAATTTTACAGCACTGGAAATTTGTACCTTTTTCAGAATTTTCTCTCCATGACAGAGTCCCATGTTGAGAAAAAAGGTACAGTTCTGGAATTCAGCTTTTAATTTTTTTAGTTGCTCTGGAAGCTTTATCTTGTTTATGACCATTTTTGTTATGGGTTTGGTTTGAGGTTTTTTCCCCAAAAGATTTATGAAGAAATGGAGATGCTTTAATTAAAAGCTCTTATAAAAAACTTGCATTGTAATTGCTTTCCAAAGCACTAAATGTGTTTTGTGCTGCATATCTGTATGTGTAAATTTTCTTGATGTATTGCTAAGACTGAAAAATAAGTTCTGCACAATAATTTATCCTTATAATTCAATTTTTTACTAGTATCATGCTAGATGCAAATTGATCACTAAGTCTTCAAAATAATTCAAAATTACATTTTAAGTTCTCTATTATTTGTAGACAAAAAAAAAAAATCTACCATTACTCTGGTTCAGTTATTTCTGATGAAAACAATCTTAATTTGCAATTTCTCCTATTTTTTTATTATAAATAAATGTCATAGGAATATTATTCTGTTTTGATTCTGTGAAGAGTTTAATTCTAGGTTTGTGTCAAGTCCAATTTATTGTGTCAAGGCCTATTTATATGCTGTTATCTAAACACATAAATAAATGCTTCCAGTCAAAGGTCTCTCTAAATCAGTTAGATAAATATATTAATTAGTTAGAGGACAGTCCATAAGAGCACAAAATCAATATCATATGAAGGCTAACAAAGTATCAGCTTTCAGCAACATGACTGACTATGCAGGTTGTAATTTTTCTCATCTAGCACTTGAACTTTGGAGATGAGCACTGTCCTTCTGTTAACATCTGTCCATATAAATTTTAAGTGGCTGAACATCTATAGAACATAAAGTCTAAAGGGTATGAACCCTGTAAAATCAAAATGCGTCTTAAAATATACTCTTATATTTTCCCACATACATTCTCATTTCTAATTATTGCCGTTTGAATTTGTAGTTGTCACTGTGATAGCATCCCAGTTACTGGTTTAAAGGGGCTGACTTAAAACAGAAGCCTGACTATGTCTGTAAATCAGTATTTAAACTTAGTTGTATAAACAATGTGAAGTTTAGGGAAGGTAAATGCTAATTTATTCTAATACCACCATTCTTTTAATCTGATATTCCAGTGTTTGACTGTGAGCTATTTGGTACTTTCATTGATAATTTTTGAAATGTCAGTGAGTCTTCTGATTTTTAGCTCTTTATTGATGACTATTTTTTAATTCATTTTAGTTCTCCTTCTCAACATACTTTACTTCTTAATTGGCAGTTGCCTTAATTTCGTGGTTTACAGTAATGTCATAATTCCTTTTTTCAAACATTGATTGTACAATTGGTTTAACATTTCAGCTAGTACGTGGTTTTGAAATTGAAGTGAAACTCAGAGTCAACTGATCATCCATCAGATTGCACAGTTATTGCCCTATAATATAGAATAACCTCAAAAGAATGAGATAAAATTCAGAATAATCTATGTGAAACATGCTGATTGGAGATTAACAGGTAGGACTTCAGAGGTACAGGGTCTGCCAGCAGAAAGGTTAAGAGGATAGTTGCTTGAGTTTGCTAGTTTGGGCAGAAAGATAATTTTACTCTTGTAAAGGCTAAGTTTATTCAGGAAATCCTCAGACTTCATGCTCATCCCATCTGTATCTGGGTCAAAAATGTAAATATTAGGGGAGGAGGAGACCAAACCCCACTTGCTCTTTTCTAAAAACAAATGCTTTATCTCTACTATAACCATAAATTAAAGTGGTGAGAGCATGTGCTGTTCATCGTGCCTTCATCTTCAGCCTCCCAAGCCTATTTTAGATTTCTATGACAAAATGGCTGAAGACAGTGCAAACTGGGTCTTATTCTATTGTAAACCTTAAGTCTAGGAAACTGTCCTAGATCATTCCGATTATATAACAGCTTGATTAACTTATGTGGGGCTAAAGTACCATGCATTCTGCTTTGGCATCTCCACTGAGAGAGGGAATGGTTGTCCTCTGTCTGTGCTAAAGTGAGGATCTAACTTTTATCTTCTGTGGCTTAGACATACCTTGGCTTCTAGTACCAGCACTTTGCTATGGAGAAAAAGATATAGTGGCGTGGCCCTCTTGAATGGATGCTTGGGCAGTGTCTGTTTATGCTATTTTGTTTGAAAGTGTGTTTATATGTTCATGTTTATTTATGTGTGTGTATGATGGACTGACAAACTTAGTGATTTCTGCTAAGAAGTGATTGATTGTAGGATCAATATACAGACATCTGTTTTCAGAGAAATGTCTAAATTGCAAAAATATATTAGCTTACCATGGTGAATGAGTAATTTTGACTAAATACTTTCTTTAGTGATACTGCACTAATTTAAAGGGACCTTGCCCTAAATGTCTTAGAAATGGCTGTGCAAGTATTACCCACTAATATGTAGCTGCTTTTCATGCTTTCAGACACTGCTTTGTAATATAATTGCCATATAGGTAATTTCAGCATATGCTTAATTTTAACCATGAGCTCAAATTTAGTTGTCAATGGACTGTTCTGCTAGCATGGCTATATTTAAAAATTAAGCATGTGCCTTAGTACTTTATGGATAAATTCTGTAATCTCAGGACATGCAAACCTCTCAGGAATTCAATTAAACATCAATTTGATTTTGCTGAAAACTCAAAACTGTGTAAGCAGCTGGAGATCTGGACCTAAGAGCAGTTGAACAAGACCTACACAATTTCTTTTCCATAGATTTTCAGTTAATACTGTGAATACAAGTCTTGCTATTTAGATCCCTGTTCAGTGCGATTGTTTTCCTATACACTGCACACCAAATCTAAAAGTTGTTTTTTGTTAATGTTAAACTATTATTAACAACCCCTAGGGCCTTCTTGTCACTGGGCTGAAGAGGCCCGGCTCCCTCAGCCTGTTCTCAGATGAGAGATGCTGCAGATCCTTAATCATTGTAGTAGCCCTGTGCTGTACGTGCTCCAGGAGCTCTGTATCTCTCTTGACTGGGGAGCCCAGAATTGGACTCAGTACCAAAGTGAGGCTTTGTTCAAGATATTTCTGTTGCCAGTTGAGCTCTTCTGCTCAACAGCTATTACAGGGCTGTGTGAACAGCTCCATGAGATACTTGTCACAAGCAGGTTTTTGGGAACCTTTTGTGAAATTGTTTTCTTAGAATGAAAGTTTTGTAGGAGTGAATAGGCTTCAGTGCAGTTTCTGACAAGTTTTCTCAGTTAAAAGAGAGATGTCTACAGAAGTGAAAGAAAATACCACACCATAGGAATGCAGTGCCTTTAACTTACTTAACACATTCAAGTGATTAAATACTTAATTACTTAACACATTTAATTATTTCTTATTTAGAGGCTTAGAAGATATGAGGGGTTAAACATAGCCCCTCTGTGTCAAAGCAGGATTAGTCATAAAGCTTTGATTATTTTTTTTTCTCCTCTCTCCTTCTCAAAATCTCTTCCTTTCCCATCCTCCCATCCTCCCTCCCGCCTTGAAAAAAAAATCACTGAAGCATTGGAAACATTTTTTGCATTTCAAAAAATAGGAAAAATATTTCCTGTTCCTTCCTCACAATTCTGGCCTCAACAGAATTCAGGGTTTTTTTTGTGACTCCTACCAAAGTTCCTTGACTCTGGCCTCTGAGGCATAAAATGCTGGGCTCTGGGAGTTTTTTTGTAAGGGAGATGTAATGATAGACAAGGTAACTTGCCAGTGTTTGCAGAATCAGAAATTTCATGGCTGTAGTATAAGACTGAGGAAACAAATATTTATTCAGAGTTTCATGTGTGATTTGGATGACGTATGGTGTGTAACGTAAAGGTCATACAGTGAGTGATGAGCATAAGAGGATATAAAGGAAAAGTGAACAGCTGGTCATTCCTACATCTTATCTACCCCATCTGTTGAATGAAACAAAGCCTTGTGGAAAAAAAGAAAAACAAGCAAACAAAACCAAAAAAAAAAATGACACCAGCATGGTTTTGTGGAGGCAAAATTATATTTTGTTCATTCTAAAAATTTGCCTTTGCAATACAAACAGGAAGGTGTTTCCTGTGATGACTTGGTTCTCTCTAGCAGGAAAAGGAATGTTTTCTGTGCCTTTTAAACACTATTCCTCCACCACAATGGTGAAACTTCCTCTAAGAAAGTTAATGCTTTGCCCACTCCTGTTAAAATGAGAGGTGGATAATGAGCAGGTCCTGCAGGCAGGAGCTCCTTGGGCTCCACTGTCTTTCCTCTTGTTCTGCCTACATCAGCTCCTGGCAGTTGCAGTATAAGACTGTTCATAATATGAACTCACCTTTCAGCAGAGTGGCTGTGATTATCTGCTACTGTTGTCTCACATGGAAAATGTGGCGATGCACAAGAAAGAGCCAAGGTTATACAGTCTGCAACCCAGCTATGGAAAAATGCATCTGTTAAGAAAAGCTATTTCTGTAGCCAG
>JBCJKH010042280.1:0-51867 GCA_039877255.1 Loriculus beryllinus
TGAGGCACTGGAATGGGTTGCCCAAGGAAGTTGTGAGTGCTCCATCCCTGGCAGTGTTTAAGGCCAGGTTGGACGAAATCTTGTGCTGCATGGTTTAGTGTGGGGTGTCCCTGCCTATGGCAGGGGTGTTGAAACTAGATGATCTTAAGATCCTTTCCAAACCCTAACTATTCTATGATTTTGCTTGAATAAATGGATTTAAAGAATAGGAAATAATCTCCTACAGTGGCTTGAGAGATCTGTACAAACTGAGAGTCCTGTAACCTAGAAAAGTACAGAACCCTAATCATGAGGAGGTTACAATGATCCTGGCAAAGAAAGGCACAATATTACCTATTAGCACATTTGCAAAGGGGGCATGGAGAAAAGGGTATATAGTAGCAGTGCCAACACTGTCCTAACCATTTTAAAGAACCAGTAAAATAGTCCCTTGAAACACCATCATGCTCCATGTCTACCAAAATGAACAGAGAGTCTTGAAGTCAGCAGCATTAATTAAGAGGTAACTTCTAGATACATTCTATTTGAGAGTACTAGTCAGTACTGGAAACGAGAGCTCTTCTTGAAAATGCCGTCCTTCCCACATGTATTTTGACTCCTAACTGCATTTGTGATTTTAAGTTCCTTCTGTTCAAATACTGATAAGTACTTGCTGTAAAGCTGTAATGATAAACGCAGAAACTAATTAACCTATTTAACTTGCTACTGCATGATGACACAAAGTCAATTGGCCATGGAAATGTTATCTGAAAGTTCCAAAGCAGCGCTGGCTTTGGAAACAACAGCAAGATAAATTCAGGCATCAACAGAGATCATCATACCAGTACCATTACACAAAGTTATTAGGGAAACATGCTTTCAGTATATAAACTCTGTCAGATTCTTCTGACTGAGAAACTCATTTAAAAAGATCACAACCAAGCTCTCTTGAGCATTCAAGTTAAATAATAGGTGCTTTTCTTCAGCGTCTGCCAAGAGAAAGGAAAAACAGGGTAATGTTGAAAGTGTAGGTCATCTGGAAGGAAACACTGACTGTTCTAGCTGCAGACTAGACTATTTTAACCTTAATTTTTTTTTCCCAGCATGTCCCAAGCACTTATCTGAAAATATGCCACACTATTCACAGAGGTTAATTCCACCACCTTTGGTTACTAAATATTTGTTAATTATAGTGTTACTATATCCTTAGTGGAAATTGCAAAGTACAGGCTGACCAGACATACTTTCTTCCAGGTTTATTTAAATTAAAATCTTATTGTTTTAAAGAGGAAATCTGCTCAGTGCAGATATTTCCTCTTATGTTTCACATGCTGGGTTGTTTTGATTTTTTTTTCCTTAAATCAAAGTATTTTGACACATTTGAGTCACATTTGGTAGTTATGTCAGATCAGTCAAGGAGGCAGCACAGGCCCAGAGAAAGTTAGATTTAAATGAGAATTTAGATTTGAGGCACACCTGGGGCTGGGCTGGGGTCCCTATTGACATTTGGCAGCAGTAAAATTAATTATAAATTAAAGCAGTAGTAATACCCTGACAAAGTTCTTCATCCAGCATTTTTACCCTTCTTCACACTGACATTCCATCAAACCACAACTACAAAACAAAAGGATGTTCCAACATTCATATTACTTCCAGAAAAGTGGATTTCTACCTTTGAGGTTCCATTGGGAGTATAGGCTTTGGATATACAGTATACAACTGTACAGAAATACCTAAATGATCTCATGTCAAATCATACCCGTTTCACTTAGAGGGTTTACAGGTGTTAAAACCCTTTCACTCTATATACACAATCATTAAGTTCATCAGTTGCAAAAAAAAAAAAAAAAAAAAAAAATTATCTACTTAATCTTCCTCAGGAAAAAGTGTACGAAAAATCCCAGCAGAAACTGAATTCTCTTCACCAAAACATCTTGCTTAAAGAAAATATTCAATTCCTCAGTTAACGTACTAGCCTGGAGGTCTCTATTAAGTGGAAGGAACAGATGCAAACTGAATCAACTCCTTTTCTCTGTTAAATTATACAGTCAAAAGGGAACATTGAAATTGCTGCTCGCTACTATTACAGAGACATCTTTAGGTACTCGTGGTGGATTTTGTCCTAAAACACTATTTTATTAAAGCTAAAGGATAGATCTGTAGCATTTGTTTGTAAGCATGTGCCTTTGGCTCACTGGTAAACTTGGTTCACACTTTTTTATTACCTAACAGGCATCTGGATAGCTTTTGATGTCATATTCAATTTCAGCTGTAGTGGCTGCTGCTCTTTCAATAGGTGAAATCAACCATGCAGGTGAAGCTCAGCTTGAATTTTGAAGTATGCTATTAGAATCTGTTAGCAACCATAGCGTAATCAGCACAGCCTTGAACACCAGGTAGTTAATCTAAGTCTTGACTGAGTAAAAGCTCAGGATGATACTAACCTAGTATGTCTGCACAAAGTCCAAGGTGATTTTAGCCACAAAAGCCCACAGAAAAATGGATCAAGGATGAGGAAATACCTAAGAAAAATGTTTCTTCTCAGAGAAGCATAGATGTGCAGCCAGCAGGACAGGCACAAACAACTGGTTTGTACATTTCAATCAATGTGGATCGGATAGGTAAATTCAGCTTAAATTGTCCAACCCAAGTACAGGTGGTCCGGGATGTTTTGGATATTTCAGGTTGTTTGCAATATTTTGTGGAGGCATGTTTTCTCTAAAGTTTTTATGTTGAGAGAAAGGAGAGGGGAAAGGTAGAAGGGAAAAGATAAGGAGAACATGCAGTGTAACAACTTTGGGGTCTAATATTGCACTCACATGAAATCCCAAATTATTACCAAAACTTCCTTGAAATATTTATTTTTATTTCTTTTGTGGTTACTTACTTTATCTCATGGTTATTTCCTTAAGAAATCAGAAGTCAGCAATCATACCAAGGCTGCTGAAATTTGAATGTAAGGAAACAGTCTGAAACATTTCTCATATCAGGACTAAATCCTCATTTATTTTCCTATTTAAGAGAGCATTGCTCTGCATGCAAATGGGGCTGATGCTTACAACAGCACTTCACTGATAGAATATCAGCATATGTTATGAATACTGACGAAATTCTTACTCTCTTCTAATGTAGCATTGCATTTTTCCAATTCCATTGTTTGGTGCGTTCCGATTCTAGCACAGGACTTGTAGAGATACCTTTTCTAACATTCATTACAGACAACCTCTCTTCCTCTCTCTCTCTCTCCCCTAATTTCTTCAGTTATATTCATCCCTTGTTTTGAAATGGAATCCCAATATTGTCAGGCTCACTTTAAAGGGCATTTTAATAATACTCAGGTTGTGTATAAAACCGTTAAAGGTAAAAACAAATCAAATGAGATTTTAGATAAGATTATCATATTTTCAAAAGACTCTCAAGGGAGCAAGATGCTGAACTGCCCTTAGTTACAATGCAAATTGAACATCCAAATTCCTTCCATGACACTGAAAACTTTAGACTTATGAACAAAAGCAGACACAGTTAAATTAAAGTTGACCTGCTGCAGTATCTGGCCTCTGATCTTTTGTATCTTGGCATATTAAGAAATTTCCAAACCTTGCATCATCAAATATATTTGCTCTGCAGTTTCTGAGACACGAAAAAGCTGTTTAAAGAGTTTAAAAACCCTGTGGTACTCTAATAGGAATTACTTTAATTTCTGGGTTTGCTTTTGAACTACAACATTACCTAAGCATATTATTTCTGTTTAATTTAGTTCATTTTTATAATGAAAGCATAACTGATTTGACAACATTTTATATTGTAATGGTTTCTCCATAGATCTGCACTAAAATTGGTTTTCTGGTGTAATCACACATTTTAAGATTCAATAGATTTGTACTAAAACTGATCTGAGGTTGTTGGAGTACTGTACCATAGTTTTCAAATGGTTTTAATATTCCAAATTCATGATTGTTTCAAAAAGTGCTGAAGTAAGATTAAGCTTAGAATTAAAAATAAATTCATAATGCATAAACACTGACGTTATTGCACAATTATTTCTGTAGTTTTCATCCCTTAGTTAGTAAACAGTTTCTGGTATAATTTTATGTTTTCAGTAAAAAAAGTTTACTCTTCATAGAGGTGCATAGAAATTCATACAGATGCAGGTAAAAATCTTTTTTTTAAAGTATGCAATGCAATACAGCTGTCTGCATTTATCTCCATTGGCTTTAAAATAATGAGCTTTAAAAAGCCTTCTGCCTTCTGCTTTTAATAACTGTGGCTGAAGTTTATCATGAAGGCGAACAGTTCAGCTCATTTAAAAATAAGCAAGAAAGTCATGTATGCATGTGACTCTCTAGTTCAGACCTTTAGTTTTAAATAAAGCACAATATCTTAAGACTCTCAATAAAACTGCAGATATTGGTTGCTGTGGATATGTAATAAATCACAAAGTTCTTGATCCACTGTTGACATTTCCAGTGTTTTAACTCTGAAAAGGGAAAGCTATATAACCTTTTGGGCTACGCTTCTGTTGATATCAATATGGAAAGAGGGTCTGTGAAAGACGAAACTTTATGCAGAAGTAAGCCATGTAAGGGACACATGTTCATTATGATGCCATCTTTGAGCACAGGATATTTCTGAGATCACAGACCAGCACCGTTTGCTGTCGGATCCCAGGAAGGTACAGGCAATACAACATTTAGAGTAACTGCAAAAGCAGAACTTCAGCAACAAAACTAAAATCTCACATTGCTTCAGCAAAAGAAATAACTTGAGTAGTAGTTAACAAGGGGTCAGCTTTTTCCTGTCTGTCAGCACCTTCTGAAAGATGATCCTACAACCATTATTACATCTTTGTGAGTAAAAATCCACTTCTCTGATATGAGAGTTTTAGCTATCTACTTCAGAGGCTGCTAAGCCTGCTTTTGGCAAACCAACCAATTCTAGTTCAATGTTTACCAAAATTTAAGAACTTTGAGCTCAAGAACTTGGCAGATTCTACTCTGCTAGCCAGGGTGCCATTTTAGGAAGTATGAACCAGTCAGTGTCTCATACAGATTAACTGAGCACTGCTACTGTGACTGGATACTGAGAGGGAATGAAAATACTTCATGACTTGAGCAAGTCACTCCTTTCTCTTTTGTTCTGGTGTGATTATGACCCCTGCACAGCTCAAGGTCTGGGAGAAAGGAATAAGACAAGATTAGAAGCTCAAGCATGGTCCAGCCTGGTTCCCTCATCTGAAAGAGAGCTGTGCAAATTACAGCCAACTCATAGTGTAGCCACTTCGCATCTTTCCCCATCACCATGATATTTTTAGGTATTTTTACCATTTTTAAATTATTTTTTTTTAATTTGCCTTTTTGCTGTAACTGCTCCTTAACACTCACACACAAAGAGAAGTAACCCAATTTTTTTAGTAGCCAGGTGACCCTCTGCCCACCTGTGTATACATATGTTGACAGAACACTACAATTTCCCATAAAAACTGTCTGTGTGTTTTCAGGTGGACGTATTAAATGTTACGCTTACTCTTCCCTGCAACTCATACAAACCTTTCTTCCTTTTTATCATCTATTATCCCCATTATGACCTTTTATTATACAAATGTTCTTGAAGGTTGGGGTTGGTTTCTTTGTATTCTATTCCCACATGACCAGCTTTAGGAAGAATACTTTCATGATCTCTCAATAGGACATGTGGGTGCTATAAAAATAAATATGCGGTGGTTATGAAAAATTTCAAATTATTGTTGGCTTTTCAGATTTTTTTTAAAGAATTTTATTGGTATCATCTCTAGTTTTAGCACTAGGATGAAAGCTATTCCTATGGTGCATATGCAAAGCCTCATCAATTCTGACAGTATGGCTATGCAAATATTCTCCTTTCAAGTACCTTAATGAATAATTAATATTGTGCTTAGAGATCTAGCTGAAAGCACCAATCAGAGGGTCCAAATAAATTGGATTGGTATTGAAGAAATTGTTCCCCATGCTCATCAAAAAGATTTCTGTTTCTTTTAGAGAGCAGCTTTAACAATATGAAATAAAGCCCTCTTGGAATAACCTGCTGATATCTGCATTTATAATCAGACCAGTTATAACTTACCTGTCATAGTGCTGGCTGATTTTCAAAGACATTTTCTGTAAAGGTATTGTTTTGTAATGACAGAAATCAAACTGATTTGGGGAAGTAACAATCTCTTTTTGTCTTACTTTTCCTTAATCTTTGAAATAGATACTTCCAGCATGCCAGTTTGAAATTAAAAACAAGTGACAAAAGCCATTACTTTACAGTAGGAAGGACAGAATGAAGCCTGCCACAAGTTGTCTTGTATCAGAATCATCTTATTTTTGCAACAGTTCAGGTTTCAATGTGGCTCATCAATGATAAACTTTATAAAACTGATGCTAGTTGGGCATACTGATACCATGCATATAGTGTTTCCATGCTAAACACAGGTCTGATTGAAGAAAAGGAGGCATTAAGGGGGCATATTGGAAGACATAGCTGTGACCAAAAGACACAGGAGGCATTTTTCATTTCCTTCCCTGCAGTAAGAAGTAACTCCCTCCTATCTAAAAATAGTGAAATCTTTATATAACCTCTTATGTTTAAAAAAGCATATTGAAACCAATTCTACATAATTTCAGGGAAATCCTGGCATTCTTGGCTCTGTAGTAATTTCTACAAGTTTTCTAAGTTCCTAATTTTTCTAAGTTGGTGTGTACAATCAAATGTAGAACATTTTAAAACCAAAGAACATTTCTCCTTATCCAAATAAAGGGGGGGGTTTAATGCTTTGAAAGATGATTAGAGTTAAAAATGTCAGGTTTTACACCTCTCCACCCCCAACAAAAAAGGTCACCAGCCTGAAAAAGTTTCATACTTCATCTCATGCAATATATGAGCCTGACATCCTCAGAAATGTGATTTTCTGCTCACTCTATGCTATCATTTATTTGGATGCAGGAAATTCCAGATTCAGATGCCATGTACTTGCTTTTTAACTCCCAGTGTAGGAAAGGTTCTCATTTCAGAAGAGGCGTTAAAACAATACTGACTTAAAGCATAAGTTTCAGGGCATCTGAGAGCATACAGCCTGTATCCTTCCCTGAAAAATACTGGAACAATTTCAGGAAATAGAGCCAGGATACATTCATGCAGATGTCCACCTGCATCCATGAAGCTGTTCCAAAGCCACACAAGTCTGAGCCCACAGCATAAGTATACAAAGTAAAGGTGATACTTTGAATAGAATTAAGTAAGTCAAACTGGAGGAAGACCTAGCTTGCACCAACATCATACATTGCTTACGGATTCAACAGCGGGATAAACACATGACTTGAGCTTTTCCATCAGCAGACACTGTCAACTCAGGCATTATAATAGAGGTTACAAAAAACAACAAAAGAAGCAAAAGCTTTTTTAAAAGGCATTTTTAATGTGCAAAACAAATTAGTTTCTGTTACTCAGCTTGGTTTGTTTTTTCTACACCCCCCACATGACCAACAGATTAGTGTGACAAACTCTTTACTTTACTTTATCACAAATTACACAAATATCTGTTCTTGAAAACTGCTTTTCTATTGTGGGAAAGCATTTCCAGCACCAAAATGAAAAATGAGCTGGTTTACAAGAAGCATCTGGTTAGTACCTATGCATACAGGATTGCTGAATGGGAGACAGTGGCTGAATAATTCTTAAAGAATTATTAAGAGTAGTATATATAGTATCTCATTTTCTTTTGTTATGTACTTTTGATCATTCTACAATTATGTCTTTATGGCCTGTTAAAAAAAGAAGCCCCAGGTTTTAAGGATGCTATTAAAACACCTATGAGAACATGAAATAGTTATAAAAGCATATAAGAGCTTAAAGCAAGTAGACACTATCACAAACATCAAAGTTCTTACAAGTGTCTAGTAACCCAGTGTCTGGTAGAGATATTTGTCCTAAATCAAAGTTTTCAAAGTAGTCAGGCAGGAAGAAGTCCTCATAAAAAAATTAAGAGCATGACCTAATTCACAGAGATAATGCCAAACTGTGGCTGATATATAAAATGGCTGAACAGGTTTTTAACAATGCTTATAAACTAAAAGCAGACTGAACTTTGCCCATCAGCAAGTCTTTTCTAATATGCCTAATCCAGAAATCTAGACTATAAGAAGAAAAAAACAAAGAGAATTAAGGCCAAACACATCAGTGGTGCAAAGAAGCACTATTCTAACCATTTGTTTTATCAATTTTTGGAAAATCACTGAGCATTTCATTAGTCTACATAGCAAGATAACTGGGACACTTTACCTTATTTTATGACTAGCATCAATAGGAGGTACCAGCAAGAATTAACTGAAAAATAGTGAAAATTAATTAATATGAAGAGATAAAGCCTTGATTTTGACAGTTTCCAGTGGTTATTGCCTTGCTTAGAGATCACAGTCATTTTTGCACTTTCTAATCCTAACAAAACTTCAGATTCAATTCTTCTTTGTCAATTTAGCCTATAAAATGTAAAGCATCCTTGATTTATGTATCCTCATCCATAATCATCACTGAAAGATGTAAATATTTTGTTGATGGCTGTCTATGTTGATAATCAAATGAGACACTGAAAATGACATCTTATTTTCACTGCTGAACCAACATATGAAAGAGCAGTGAATAAATTGTCTTCACTGCAATGAGGTGTGACAAGAAAAAAACCTAAAGGGGAACAAAAGTATGCAGGCATTGGTTTTACAAAATGTCTCAACTATTGAATTAATTAAGGCTAAAATCTTCCTGTCTGAAGAACAACGGCCAAGAATACTAGTATAAAATCAAAATACTACACTGATATACAGTTAAAATACCATACCAGGTTCTGAAGCAAAATTGCACCCGTTCCACGGTGCAAGTTAGCAGGGGCACTTCTCTATAGTTATGTGGCTTTTTATCCAAGAGGACATCTGAATATATCTGATGGAACTTTCTGAGGAAAAGTAGAACTACAGAACAATGAAATTAACAGGTTCAATAACATAAGCAACACTTGCTCCTCACAAGTAACCAAAGCCAGGCAAGCTGAAAGCATCTCACTCAACTTCATCCATAGACCCGTCTTCCCCCTTTCCAACTCAGCCTTCATGCAAATAAGCATGCCTTTAGTAAACAGAGCACCTTCATAAATTAGTGAAGCAAAGCCTATGACTTTTGCTTAGACCAAAATTAAAAGTTCAGTTGCTTAGTTTGGAAGCATTTTTAAATCCATTTATTTCACTTTTTTATTTTCCCCTTTTAATTTAGTTCATTGTTCAAACAAAACAAAATAGTGAGCACATGAAGTTATTCTGAAAATGTCCAACTTATTTTCCAAAATAACAAAAGGCAAACATTTCTTACATAAAAAGAAAAAAAAAATCCCCAAGCCCCTCTTCTTTCACAAGCCCTAGTACGAGGTGCTCTTTTCCAGGTACCATCGCATTCTTAATTCAACCTGTCTTTATTGAATACATGCCTGTAATATCAAGGTAGAACTGACAGTTTGATTAGCTTATTTATGCATGTAAATAAATGTCATTTAGTATTGATTCACCTCCAAGGACAGCCTGCCAATACGGTAACTATCCCAAACACAATGGCCCCAGCCAGTGCCAAGAACAAAGTTGCCCACCCTCCCCACTCCAGTCTCCTCCCTTCGTGCCTTCCACTCTTCTCAGCTACTACTACTACCATTTTGCAGCCACTGTGGTGATGAGTGCACACATTTGACATTTCCTCGGCCTTCATAAGCACATACATGTATACAACATCTCCCTGAACAGACAAGAAAGCTGCCTGAATCCATGATCTTCCTTCAGATGTATGCATTACTGGCAGAATACTCTTCTAAATGATGCCCCATTAAATGTCCATCATCATACACTGTCCCTCTGCTCACAGGTGCATTTTTCTTTGGGAATACACAGAACACCAGTTTCCTCACAAAGCTGTCTAAGAATACCAAGTCTCAAATCTATAACTAAAGCCTTGTGCAGCTAAGGCCTATGAATTCTCTGAAGTTGTGGAAAACATTCTAAAAGAGATGGTATCCTGAAAGCACAGCAAAGAAGAACTTTTGGAGGCTTTTGTCCAGTTATGCCAAGTTTATAGCTTTTGGTGAAGATGCTGTAGCTTTGCTTACCTTATCACAGAAATTTGTTCAGTTGTTCCAGAATCAATTCAGCCATACCTGTCCCTCACAAGCCACTAAGGGTGGAGAATGCAGCCAAGGCCTCCAGTGTAACCCTGGGGGCACGAGTAAGATTCTAAAAGATTATGTCAGTGCACTGGCCTTTGAAAGTAAACAAACAAACAAAATATTAAAGAAAATAATTAAAAAAGCCAAAACTCAGAAGAAACACCCCAAAACCTGGTGGGAGCAGTTTGTTAGATTTCCTGCCTAGAATATATCTTGCTTCACTGAAATGACCTTATGTGCACACATGAAATGTATGTGTGAAACACTGACTAGGAAAGATCCTAATTTTGAATGACACTTCATCATCATTCTGTACTTCTGCATAAAATGTGCAGCATCTTCTGGAAGAACAGCTTAACAAGATCAGTGCAATTATAGATTTCTGTGCAGTGGAACTAAGGTTATTTTGCATTACATCAATTTATTTTTTAATGTGTTTTGCTCCTTTGCTTCCTCTGCAGACATAGATCACATTCTAGTTATTTTCTGCAAAGGGTTCATTATACTGTGCTTAATAACTTGGGGAACCTGGCAATTTTAGTAGCAAATATTTTTAATTCTTAAGCATAGCATAAATGAATAAATGCATTTCCTGATACATGCATTCCTCAAAAAAAAAGGAAGCTGAAACACCAAGAACTGATCTGCACTTGAATGTATTTTTCCCTCCAGTCTCCCATTGTGCCTTTGCTTTGTAAGCAACACAAAAGAACAGGCAGAAACCACACAAGCACAGCTGGGGTTCAAATAACCATGTTTACTAGCTAGGTACAAATACGCACACAGGAGTCAAAACCGGCCTTACCACTTGAACTACAAAACACATATAGAAAATTTTTCCAACCCACCACAGCAGCACAGCAGTTCACAGTGACACATGCAGTCATTTTGCATAGGTTCACGAAGATAATTCTTAAATCCACTTTAAGCTTCTACAATTGATTTGTTAACATTCCATTTTTCCTAGAAACATGCACATCTCGACAGCCTTTGTAAACAAAGATTCCTCTGGTCATCAGACAAAAAAAGGGCAAACAAGAACACCTGACCGAAAATTGCAGCTGGGACTGGCAAGGAAGGAGGCATGTGAAGCTCCGGAGTTCTAAACATTTAAACCCAAAGCTCCAACCCTCCATATGAATGATTTTGCCACAAAGTAGGTCCAGACTACTTCGGTTCTTTCTTTTGAGTTTTTCATGTGATACTTCACTACTAAAAAGAACGCTTTCAAAAAGCTTTGATGAGGAATTAAAACAGTTCTACACAAGAAATGCTAAGAATGTCAGGTTTCTCTGAATGTATAATACGTACAGTTGCTGTTTAGAATGCACTTGATATCACATAATATTCATATTTACAAGGGAAGGGGAAAGTATAAGAAGCTAAAGGGGAAAACATCATTATTTGTAGAGTCAAGTCTAGATTTTTTATCTTCACTCCTCTTCATCCACATGGAACAAAGTTCCTGATCTCTTGCGAAGTTTTTCCCAGTCTTTTAATGCTCTCTCAACTACTTTTAACAGGAAATAAATAAATAAATAGCTATCACAACTAGCTGTTCAAGCTAAGGGCTCCTTCTACATCTAAATTTGCTTCTGTGGAAGTACTGCTGCTCTAAGACAAAGAGCTTAGCTCTTCTGCCTTCAAAAATACTGTGGAAAAGACAGAGAATGGACAGATTTTAATAATTTCTGAGGTTATTATAGAATCGCAGAATAGTTATGGTTGGAAAGGACCTTAAGAACATCAAGTTCCAACCCCCCTGCCATGGGCAGGGACACCATACACTAAACCATGTCACCCAAGACTCCATTCAACCTGGCCTTGAACACTGCCAGGGATAGAGCATTTACCACTTCTTTGGGCAACCCATTCCAGTGCCTCACCACCCTCACAGTAAAAAGCTTCCTTACATCTCACCTAAATTTCCCCTGTTTAAGTCTGATCCTGTTACCCCTTCTCCTACCACTAAAGTTTCTAACAAAGAGCCCCTCTCCAGGATCCTTGTAGGCCCCCTTCAGATACTGGAAAGCTGGCTATGTGATCTGTACATTGCCTCATCTAAGACAGCTTACTGTTCTGTCTTCAGAAGGTTTGCCTTTCCATCATGCTTTATGGTGTTGCTCTGAATCTGGTTGAAGTTACTTATGATCACACTTACTACATCTCTTCCTTAAATGGTGAAAAGACCATGCTTATGAGCAAGACAATATTCAGAGCTCTTTTTTGAAAACTGAATGAAATGCTCACAAAAGCTACTTTTACTGCAAATGGCAGTGTCTTACAAACTCCCTTGCACCTTCATATGTTGTTTCTCCAACCTTAGGCTTTATTTCTACCAGCTGTTGCCCTATCGATTTCGCAGATGGCTGTATGGGCAGATGGACTGGAAGTTCATACTATAAACATGCAGCAAAGGAGAATCCATGATTTTGAACTGCTTCAGTTACCAGGATCTGCAGAGATGTCAAAGACATGTTATTCCCCATTTGGCAATATGCTTTGATTGCTAATTAATGCAAACAGCTTGTTGTCTACAGTAATACACAATAACTTCTCAGTGACCAAATGGCTCACAACAATTTCAACAAGCAGTTCAAGAGCCAAAAGCATTCCATAAATAAGATGCTGACACTAAGCTTGTGTACTTTTATTTAAAGATGCGATATTATAGCCATCTGGAAAACTGTTTGTTTAATAACATACAGCAACATGGGACTTGCCACCTGGTAACTGGCAAGTGATCAGCAAAACAGGTAGCCAAAGGCATGAGTGGATCCATCAGTCAGGGCTAGGCAGGAAGAAAGAGACAGTGACTGACTTATAATGGTTTCTTTTTGGAGCCATTCATTTTTTTAAAAAAAAGAAAAAAAAAAAAGAAAACAGTCCAATTTCCATTGAAAAGTATCATGGAACAAAACCAAGCACTGGGAAGTTATTTCACTGTCTCGGGGAAACAGACCTTTCCATCTTTCTTGAAGAAACCAGGAATGTCACCGGTTAGAGTTTCCAAAATGAGTGCATAACAGCCAAAAGCTTGGATTTACTGCAAGTTCCATAGATCATTTATTGAGATCTTGGGCGGCTCTTCCTCTCCAGCACACATCAATCTATGGCAGTATAGAGAGACACTCAAACAAGCTTGACAGTTTAGAGCAACTCCATGAGGTGGCATGTGAATGCTAATTAACTTCCTAGAAATCTTTCCCCTGAGGCCAAACTTTTCCTGAAATGGCCTTCTTGTAGTAAACACATCTGAAAACAGCCCTTTCAAGTGGATGGTGTGTGTTCTGTGCTCACAGCCCAATGTTTCAAGCACAGAAATCTTTTTTCAGAGCTAGGTGGCCAGAAAAAGGGATATAGCACAGTACAGAGCATGAGCTGGATTCCCCAGTCAATAAATACATATTTAGGATCTAACATCTGTACAGAAATCCTATCTGCAACCGAGTCAGAGGAAAGAAATCCTGTGAGGATTTTAGGTTACATTTTAAACAGAGTTTAAGCCATTAGAGAATGTACCAACAGCTTCTGCCTGTATTCCTAACCTGCCACTTCAGTCTTTAAACTCTAAAACCAACTTGTATACACAACAAACAGCAATAAACAGGAAACATTATTGTCTGCCTTGTCTCACAACAGCAAATTCTTCACTGCAACAAAAGTTTTTCCTACAGTCCTGTACCTGCTTGGACAAAGCTGCACCAGACTGCTCTAGCTGAGGAAATACACCTGCACCTACTTCTGAAGTCTAAAACTTTGTCTGGAACCAATGAAGACTCCTCTGGTGCTGGTAACAAATAGTGCAAGAATAGACCAAGTGCAACTATTTTCTTACCACAGCATCTAGCTCCTGTCTTAGGCATGACATACCGCAAAGTAAGCTTGGTCATCGCTGATATTTGGCATTATGGGGGCAACACAGGTAAAGAAACTGACTTGCATTTTCCTTGCAAAGTTATATATAAAACCATAATGTATATATTTTAATTATTTATTATTTTCCCTCTAATACACTCAAACTTCAATGCTGGAATTTATTAGACTTCTCATTCTGAACACAGACTGGGAAAGTAGATAATTAAAAAAATAAATGATCAGTTTGGATACATTTACTTCGAATATTAACATCATACTAGGAAATGTTAAAAGTTCAGAGCAGACAAAAATGCTGGAGGCCCTTCTCCTTTCCATACAGCCTCTTACATTTGCATATTAACAGTAATTCTGACTAATGGCTGCCATGCTTCTTTAATCCTGCATTAAGTCTGAGATTCATCTCTAACTTCTGCTTCCAGGATCACTGCCTGTCACAGTAATTGTGACAGTACCTAGCACATTTAAACTGAGTTAAAGGTAGCAGTACTTTTCATGATTGAACAGGTTTTAAGATGGAATCAGAAAAAGCTGCTATAATGAGGTAGTGTGTGTAGGAATAAGTTTCAGTTGTAATCCTACAGGACTTTTTAGTGTGCTGAAAATCCTGTTATCTTAAAGACTTCCCAATAATGAGACAGAAATAAGACACAGGAAAAAAACCCTCATGCTACATTACACCAGCACTGATGGTTGCTTTACACACCTGTTCTCAAGCAAGTCAGAAAACTTCTATATTTCCCTTATTATTATTTCATACATATTATAAAGTATCTTGGATCTCAAGTGCATACATGTATTTTTAACAGTTAAGACACACTCATGACTATATTCATAGTGTAAAGAAAAGAAACAAGAGAAATCTCACCACAAAATCAGGAAACTAATATAAAGCTAATTCACACAAGTCTCCAGCTTGGCAAGAAGGCACATCTTAGAACTACTGGCTACCATCAAATTGAATTTTCAAGATGTCGACTGTTCACCAGCCCTTTCTCTGACTAGAGAATCAATTATTTTTTGAGTTCTCGCCCCTTCAAAAGATGCACATAAAAAAAAAAACCAAAGAAAGAAAATAATCTTCAGATATGTTCTCAGTAACACTACACAAACCAGTTTTTAAAAAGGGAGCCCACACAGGTTTTTCAAACCCACCTGACTTCCACAAATACCAGAAGTCTGTCACAAGGCTGCAGTTCTGGAACTGGTGCCCTTTAAAAGCTTTCTGTATTAAGATATTCTTTTTTTAAAAATCAGATGAAATACTGCTATTTCTGTACAAATATCTATAGAGCACTCATCCCTGTAAAATGAAATTTGGAAATGTTTTTCTAACTGCCCCAAGCTATGGCTGAACTGGATACCCAATTATGATGTGAGGAGACGAAAAAGTCACATGGGAGAGACTGCAGTCAGCTTCACAATATTAACACCACATCAAGTAGGTAAGATAATCATAAAGAAGAAGCAATATATGATTTAATTGTGGCACATTCTCAACATCATGACAATTGAGTAGTTCTCACCGGTGTACGTTCTTTTTCACACACTTTTCTATATGCATAAGAACAAAAGTTTATACCCATACATCATGGAGGATAACTCTTCCTCCAGCAGACTTCTCATTTGTGATTGCACTGTGCTTTTCTACTCATGCCAATAATGCCTTCCCACTGCTTGTAACTGTTGAGTGCTGTCAGACACTAGAACTGAAACGATAACATGCAATTTATGTAACCAATCTCTGAGCATCAGTGAACAAGTCAAACATGCAGTCCAAGAGAAACCCACCACTTTGTGAAACTATGTGAACAGAGTATGAGCGTATTATTTATAATTAGTTGCAATAAAATAAAATAACATAACATAAAATAACATAACCTAAAATAACATAAGTATTTGCTTATAATTTCTAGGCAGGAAGAAATGGCATATGTGGCAAAGGAAAAAGGAGGATCAAATATAATTCACAGCTTTAAAGAAACAGGCCTTACTGAAAAAGAAACATGTATCAAAGCAAATGTGCTTTCATAGTGGCAATGCTCAGATATATCACTTGCACAAAGTAGAACAAAACTTTTCCTGCAATTTCTAACCTTTCTCCCTCTCATTCTTGAGCAAAGCAATTTGAGATGCTGCTGACATATAGGAATTAGGTTCTGAATCCCTAACTCAAATAATGCCATGTATAGTTTTGAAGATGTACCTACCTGTACATCTTCTGCATCTGCAAGATGTACAAGCATCTGCAAGATGCACAAACACTAAACTGGAGGGCTCAGTTATGCACAAATCTGTACTACACACACAGATGTAGCTTTAAAATATTGCTCGAACAGGTCATCACAAGGGTAGACAACACTGAATCCTACAGAGGTAACAATTTGCTTAATATAAATCTAATCCTGATTCCTTACCAGCTTCTTTTTACACCCATAAATGCTTTCTGTATTTCCTGTTAGTAGCCCTAATCCAAGCACCATTTTTCACCCATTACTAATGCATTCATCAGTACCTCCCTTCTATTGCAAGTGCTACATCTCCAGTTACCTTGTCAGTGAAGCTGGGTTGGGTTTTTTTCAGTCTACCATTCTTTTGTTAAAAGCATTTTCCCCTCCCTTGCTGTGTCTCATTTAAACATTCAAACTGACAGTCTATTAGGTGTTCTGGTGGCAGGTTCTTAACAGATTGAGGCCTTTTGTGTGTCAGCCCCCCTGACACACAATCTACATGTAGCTGGGAGGTGACAGACACAAAGAATCTCATTTTAAAAATAGAGCAAGCAAAAGAGTTGCACAGAGTAACTGAAGCTGTTCTGAAAACCTGGCTCCTCTGGAAATGGGGTTGCTGGCTCTCAGGGTAAGGCAGTTATTTGGATTGCCCACACAATCAGCATGTCAGGCAGTTCAAGGAGTGATGATGGATCTAAAGCAGGTGTGGAAGAGTTTTAACTGTCCTTCTTGCGTCTGAAGACATTTAACATTGGGGGGGCTCCCTGTCATTTCCTATCTGCTGCACATGGAAGAAAAGAAATCTGAAACATAACTCAAAATAGCAAAATCTGAAAGAGAAAGGAAGTGTTTGGATGCCATGACAAGACCAGCAATCTGTACGTAAAGAGCCTTATTGAGTCCTGTGAAATTGATTGATTGATAATGTAGAACTTGGGAAGCTTATTAACATTACCTACCTCTGCAGGTAACAGACACAGAAGATAGAGGTTCCACTCAAGGAGCTTTTACTTCCCCATATTAACAGTACATGATACAAACAACAGTCAGAACAAGAATAATGATGCCTGTAACTGTATAAAATCTATTTTTGTTGATGGCAATAATTTCTTGACCTTCTTGATCTATCATCATTGCTATTTCTACCTCTTAAGAACATCCTACTATGGCTGTTTAACCTTGTCCATATATTATCAAGCATCTGTCCTTCAGCCATTTCTATTAATGCCTCTGATCATGTAGATAAAAGAATTAAGAAACTCAGTAAATGTATTCTTTATGGAACTCAAATGTCTATACACCATTCCACACAAAGCCCAAATGTTGGAAGTAGTGGATGAAATTCAGTTTCATTCCTGTAACAGGTGACACAGAAGCCAAGTTTTCCCCTATATAGGAAGAAAAAGCCGTGATTAAAATAAAATACATATTTAAAAAAACCCAAACAAACCAAAAAGCCACCACCCAAAAAAACCCAAAAGGAATAGAAATCCCAAGCACAGCCTACTTCAGTCTCAGAATACTACTGGAAAATTATGTGCTTACGATTCTATTTCAGAAATGCAAATGATATTTTGTACCTTGCACTGAAACTTACTCTAATATTTACTATTGCATCTCCTAGTACTATTTACTATTTATGTTTAGTAATATAAAGCAGAATTTTACAAAGTAAATCATAGAGAAAAGCCTGTCCTAGTCATTCAACACAGAAAAAGAAAGAAACCATATGCATTACTTGTTGATCTTTTCCTTCATCACTCCCCACCCGCCCTCCATTTTCCACCTTCTCTCCACAATGGGAATGGGGGATCACCAAGGGATAGGGAACAGAAAAGCATTTCTGCTTTCTCCTCTTCTTTTCTGCTTGCCTGCTACATTCTTTCCTCATACATTGAATGGACATTTTTGATTTAAAATCATTTCTTTATTGCTGCTGAATGTTCATACCAAGAGCTCTTTTTTTGGCCAAAGTTATTCTGTCTTTTACCTGGGCAACTGTTAAGGCCACTTTTACAAATAAGTGTCTTCTATTTGTCATCTTGTTCACTGGATTTTCTGCCATTTCAGTACAATTATTATTTGGTTCTTAACAGAAATTCAGTTCCTTATTACTCTTAATTTTACATGAGCCTTTGCTGGTACCAGAATTCACCTCAATACTACATTCTACAATGGATTTTATTACAACTTATCAAAGTCTCACATCAACATAAAATCGTAGATCAAACTGTCAATGTAAGTATGTATCTGTAGTTAATGATTTTCCAAAAGTGATTCAGAACTAATCAAGAGATTAAAATCAACATCTATATATTCAAACTCCTTAATTTACACTCAAACTATTATTTCTGTTTCTATACGTTTATACAAAAGCTGCTGGTATCTCTAATTGCCAACTACTATGTAAGACCTTCTTACCAGCCTATAGCCTATCTTATAATGTAATTTCACTGGTTCAGAATCCCATTCATCTTGTCTCGCTATTAAATTTTCTGCCATTTTGAGCACCATCTTCCATCTCCAACCAAAAACATCTCCAAAAAAACCCTGAATTCATACAATTTTTTCAAAGATACATCAAAGAACCCTGAATAAGGTGGATCTCTCCCCTTAACTCTTGCAAATGAAGGCATATTACAGTCTCAGAAAACATTCCACTTTTTAAACAAAGTTGCAATAATTTTAATAAGCATTCTAATTTCTTCCAATTCATACTTCTGGATGGACTGGTTGAAAATAATGAAAAATAATCTACTATGAGATAAAAGTAATTATATAAAAGTCATTAAACAAGTTGTTCAAGAATTATTATTCAACCCCTTCGATGACTCTTCATTATAATTTAGCATGCTTCAAAAAAGAGGACTCAGTGCTTTCAAGAAACAATATTAAAATTATATATTGAATATATATTATATATAATATGTATTATATATAATATTAAAATTTTATAAACGAATTTGTGGGTTTTATCTGCATTTTCATTTAAACAATTTTAAGTAGTCACTGCAAGTGTTGCACAGTTTCTTGTCTTTAAATCTGTGAGCATCCATGTGAGGTTTTTAAAAATTTAGATCAATCGCTCTGTTGAAAAAAGGGATTTTATCACTTATTGTTGTATAAATCAAAAACAGAACTTAAATTCCAATATACTGCACATTTAATCAAAAAAGTCAGTACTGTACATTCTTCAACCAGAAAGTCACTGCATTAATGGCTCCAGCTGTTACTAAAAACGCTGAGATCAGTAGTCAACAGATAATACAAAATGGGATAGTCTGATTTTAAAGACTTCCAGTAAAACTGAATTATTCCAAAAATACCTGAATTTTTTTTCAGATAGTTATGTTACTAGAAGCAGGACTAAAGCTCTTTCCACAGCCGAAAGCTAAGACTTACATTATGCAACACCATAGTTATCTATAATGTGTATCATGCTGAGCCATTCATCCAAGAATATCCTTTGCCTTCTTTAAGGTGAAAGGTAATTTAACCTCAGTACTAGCTCATTTCTCCCAAGATTGCCAGTCTTGTGAGAAATTACAAGATTAACGTTATGATGAGAACAAATGTGCGTTAGACAGAGGAATTTAATCCCACCTTCACCCTAAGGCTGATATAAAACACGAAAGGAACAGTTTTTCTCCTAATTTATTGGAGTTTGATAAAGTCAAGTATTTTATTCACTATTAAAAGGTAAAATGTAAGTATTCTAGGTGCAGCAGCAGAGGCTTAAATACCTTATACTGACAATCTTTTATTCCCCTAATATACTGTTTCATTGTAATGGGCAAAATCATTATGCAGGAATACACTTTGGGAATCAAGTTGTGTAATTCAATATCTTTCGCTACCAATGTGTTATTTCCAATCTTGTCTAATACTTTATCTCTATATATCTTCTTTTGAGAACATAATTGCTCATTCATTCAATGAGAACAAATCAGTCTCATACACAAAAACCTTCATACAGGTACACATCATTGTACAGTTAGAAATTTGAAATGCCTTTAAAACAAATGCATGCAACATGGGACTGTATTTTCACAGTGCTGAAAAGAGCCAACAATGTGAGTTCAAGATTAACAGGTTTGTGTCATTTTGCATTACCATTAATATAAAGTACTCAGTAAGCCAAATTTACCTGGCATCGTTCAGTTGGGTTTTGTACTTAGAGTCACTAGTACAATTACTAACAAGTGCTTGGTTATGACTACATAACAAGGAAATATTGTTGACTGGGCATGGGACACTAGAAATTAACGTATTTTCTTTACAAGACTGAATAGCACTCCCTATGTCTGGCAAAGCATCAGGCTGAATTACAAATGAAGTGCCAGAGGCCTCATTCCTAGCGTTCATTTGAGGGGAAAACTAGTAACAGGTTTAGATCTTTAAACATGGAGGGGGAATTATTTCAAGTTTAAATGTTCTTCTTACCCCAGGGACTGCAAGGGTGAACAGGTTTAGAATTCTTACCCATGTCTACTTTAGAACTTGGTATTTTTATTCAATTACATATGAGTTGAGCAGCCTCTGATTCAAAACGAAAGAGTACTTCAATATTGTAAACTAGTACTGGATTCAGGTCAAAAGGATGATTAAAATGAAATCAGAGATACAGATTTATTCTTTGTTTGCTCAAGCTAAATGCAACTCATTCTTGAGTTACTTGATGAGATTTGTTCAAGGAGTGATTACATCCCAGCTAATCAGATATATCAAATACAATATACCAAATTTAAATCATCTAACTAGGTCAGCAGAGAACAGGTGAGCAGCCCAAGTACCACAGAATGATCACATGAAACAATGTTAGGAAAATGATAAGGAGTTTAGAAGTCACAGTGTACCTCTTCTGCATATAAATAAACAAAAGATAAAAGCCTGACCTATGATTTTCTGATTCACAGCATTATTCAATACGTGGAGTCTGATCTTATGCTGGTTGAATATGAAATACATTTTTCTGACTTCTGCCATGAACTGTAATTCTTTTCATTTCAGGAAGACTGGAGTTATTGGCATTTTTATTTACCTCCTGCTAATGGTTGCCACCCCATCAGCAAAGAACATTCCTGGACTATTTGGCCCCACAGAAAAAATTGAGAAAACCGTGAAGATTTCTGTCAGAAAGCAATCTGCATTGAGACAGACATTCAACACCTCTAACACATTTCCACAAAATTGTTTTACTTTGATAAATCAGTGTTTGTTTATAAAAACATGTTTTGTCCTAAAATTCCAAATTTATCATCGTGTTAAGATTCTACACGTTCCAATTCAGTATCTTCCTGTTATGGTTTTATGGTGAAAAGCTGAACTGACAATTACATGGTTTCATATTCTTGATGGAGCAGAAATTTGACATATTCCAGTTCTTCAATATTGAGCCAAATAAAAACTAATCAAAACTCCTGAATAATAATTCTAAATAAAAATAAAAAAAAAAAAACCACAGAAACAACAAAAACAACCAAAAAATCCCGAAACAAAGAAATTTAAAAACAAACAAACAAACAAAAATCAAACAAAAATCAACAAGAAAACATTCAGAACAACTTAATAAGATTTCTCCCTTTGCATAAACTCTGCATTGGTATGGGGCACACGCTACTCTGGGTTGACACAATAACTATGAAATGACAGTTGTCTCATTCTCATTCTCTCTGAAATGTGGATGCAAAACAGAATTAAGAATAAACTATAGCAATTACCTGGCTCCCTTCTCAAAACAATCTGGCTTGGATATAGCTTGTTCTACTTTAATTTTAACATTTTTCTAATCATCCTTTTATTTATCTAAAACATTACCCAATGGTGAGATTAACAGTAAGAATGCTCTGAATTCACATTTAAAAAACCTGAAAACATATCTGACTTCTCAAAAAGCTGTGCTATGACTGACATTTTCATATCTGCTTTTGTCATGACAGAACTTATTAAAACAATCTAAAATAACACTTTAAAAGAATGAAGAACTGAACAATTCTTCTGCAAACCTCTAATCATTTTGTAATTAAATCCACACAGAATGCTAGCTATAACTTAGTTACAGTTTCATAAGTGTTCTTGCAGATGAAATAAACATATTATTTACACATCTATAGAGATTGTGTGCTTTCAGTTTCTTCTGTCCCAGAGGAAAATGGTCATTCCCTTCTTCCTTTTCTGCCAATGGAGCAGTGTACATGATACCTTTTATTTTCCATACACGTCTATGAGCAGCAAACTAACTAAATTTTGAGGAAGTGTAATCTTTCTTCATTAGTGGGAGGTGGAAGACATAAAGAAATGTCCATGAATCTCTCACTCTTTCTGCAAATGCTGAGTGCACAGTAGGGGCTAATAATGAAATAATTAAACACACAAGTAGTCATTAAGCTAATACCTAGTGCTTCAGCCATTCTTTCTTGATGACTTTTATATTCCCAATATTTCCTGTCTAGTATGTCTGGTCTTGTCAAAATATAATCTGAGGCACATTTAGTCTGTGCCAAACAAACCGCCTCCTTCTTTAAATTAAAAATGAAACTCAGTTGTCTATCTTCCGATTTTAAAAGTAGATACAAGCACTCTTTACCACCAGACTAATAACACAAGTTGCTGTCATGTAATTGGAGCCATAGTGCTGAGTTCGCATTGTGTCAGTGTCTGTTTCACTGGAAGCCTTTGACTTCCATTGACATTATATCATGAGCAGTAAGATGCCATGTCCACCGAGCCACTACGTAAAGCCAGCAGTATTTCCCCAGTTTTTTGAGGTGAAAGTGCCTTCTCTAGCATTCACACCAACACCACAGCAAATCCCTTTCAGTCTTTAGAATGTGAGGATATGTCTGTGTGCACAAGAAAACAAACAAAACACAACAGAAAAGTGCCCCATCAGTTTAAAACCAGATTTTGGGGACCAGCTTTTCTTCCAAACTGCAGGAACATTATTAGATCAATACAATTTTTTTTTTTTGTAGTTCATTGCACACCTCAATAGAGGCCCATCCTACTGCCTCCTTTATTTTAATTTAAGCTAGCATCCCATAGTTGGCAATGCATGCAAAACTCAGTAGTCTTCAGAAGTGCTATCTAACCCAAAATACCAGTAATGCTGAGAGGTAAGTGCAGCTCTATCTTTACTTCTCATTCCTGTGCTTAAAACCCAGAGTACGAACACTACCTGAGATCTCTGGGACAAATACATGCAAGTTAGGGATGGAGAGAGAGCTCCAGTGCTACACAGCTTTGCCTTAACCAGTTTAAATTAGATGCTTAGTACACAATCTTGGAAACGATTATATGTTTAGTTATAAACCCCAACTTTCATTAAGGGGATTATTGTATTTTCTATCTCTGCATCTACTGCTTGATTTGACAAGGGAAATAAAATCAGCTCTATGAGAGGACTGCCTCTCTTTAGTTGCACAGGTAATTACTTATGAAAGGGGAAAAAAAAAAGTATAACAATTTGTAAGTTATGTTAAACAATTTTTCTTGATTTGCTACCATCAACTGTCACTAGGGAGTGATGTTTTAGCATACCAGAAGGAAACAGCAGACATAAAGAAACACAGATAGGAACTAGAATTCTTCCTTGTTAGTTTAACAGCTTGAAAATGAAAGAGTGATCCCACACAGCACTATGCAGCATTTCACCTTTCTAAAACTCCTCAACAGCCTACAGGTTTGAGCCTATTGGAAGATATGCAATTCTATGGACATCACAAGAAACGTTTTCTTATGAGAATTTTAACTGAATGGCAGCACTTACACTACAAGTGCCATTTGCAGGCGTGAAGAGTCACAGAAAAAACACACCAGTATCTCTAAACCTCCAATAGGCAGCTGAAACCGGAGAAAGCTCATTAGAGGGAAGTTGCAGAGCAGACAAGATTTCATTGAAAAGTTCTTGCCCAAAGAGGAGGAAAGATTTCTAAACTGGTGTGATTCTATTTTTTCTTATTTTCTAAAGAGAAAAAAAAAAAATACACAGCAGAAATGTGACTGTAGACACATACGAGAAACACTAAAGTTAAATTGTCTTTTAAATGGAAAAAATTGCAAGAGCTACAGGGAAATCCATCTAAACCATTTCTGCAAATGGATAGAGAAGTTTTCATATGACTTGAATCATAACTTGCTTTGTGCAAAATTGCCCTCACTGCTGGGACAATTATTATTCTTTTAAATACAGCAGCAGAGCTGCAGCTTCTGAAAAACTCTCAAAGAACAAAGGAAAACAGGGAAACACTTATTTGCTCTTAAGAGTAGTAACTTATCTTTACATAACAATTGAAATACTGAACAATCACAAAAGACATCTACAAGTTCCTGTTAGCTCCTGAATGCGGAGTAGATCCAATCCACTCCTGTGCAAAAAGTACATACAGGAGAGAATTCATCACCATGAAAAACACTACTGCCATCTGCACTCTCTCAGGGCTTCAGCTTTCATTTGATGACAGAAGCTCTACCGCAGTCTTGCTGGCAGAAAGCATCTGTGGAGGTGATGAATCAATATATTTTCCAGCTTCCCAGGCTAAACTCCGTCTCCAGATGGGTGTATCTCCAGGTACTGCCAGCTGCTACTGACTGCTACGTTCACCACCAGCTGAGACTACACCCTCCAGCACCTCTTCTACTTGCTTTATCCAGCTGGCGCTTCACATCCTACATTTCCCTGCACTGCCTAACTCCACAGCAGAGATGACATTAACAGATTACACAGGAGACTCATCCAGTGCCTCTCCAGAGATAGCAACCCATAATTCAACAGTTCTTGATTTAAACCAAAGAGCAACACATCAGTCAAAAATCATAGCCTATATGTTCTGTATAATAAATAGGTGAGTCATAAGGCTGGTAGGCAGCAGCTCATAAATTTGAGCACCACCTCTGATGCCCTGCAATACACAAGTTTTGAATGCAATTGCCCCATGCCAGTTGGAACGCCACATTTAGAACACAAATTCATTTGTTGGATTATGTTAGACATAGAAATCTCTATTTAGTTCTCTGTAATGTGTTGTAATTCCAGAGAGCTACAAAAGAGGACAAAGGTCCATTAGCACCAGTGAATATTAGAAGCTTCCAAACAACTTATAATGAACATCCCAGTGTAAAAAATCCTTGCTTTGCTATTCTTCCTCAGTTTCCCTGTCTGTAGGATAAGGTACTGTATGGATAATGGATACTGAATGAAACTTTTAGTACTGCTTTATTTCATCTTTATTCAGCATAATTTTTGGTGGCTTGAAATTTTCTTGTTTGGTTCTTTGGGTGATTGTTTTATTTTGGGGTTTTTTGTTTGTTTTTAAACAGATAATTTTTTCTGCAAGTAAGGTATTAACTGCAGCATTAGGCACCTTACTTTGGATTCTTAGATTTGATCTCTGCATTTACACACGTACTTCCCACCTGTGCTCACCAAATGAGGTTGGATTGATTTAAGGAAGTGTAGAAAGTTGCCAGTCCTTGGCTAGCTAGAGTTTGTGGCATCTCACATACCCACTGACTATTGTGCGGGCATGCAAATCAAATAGCATCATTCACATTTGTACTTGTGCTCAATTTAGTAAACCCTAAACACCATGCAGTCTTTCCCTTTAAACCATAACTCCATTTTCCTATTAAACACTTCAAAAACAGTGTTCTCATTCAGTATGAGCACTTCATAATTACGTTTTCCTAAAAAGCTGTAATAAACTTTATTTAAGCAAGTGCTTCCCGTTTTATTGCCAACCCCAAACATTGTTCATTTGCAAGCACAAAGTGTCCTCTTGACACGATAATGAAAGTGCATTCATACATGTCAGCTGGAGTAATTATGTACTTCAGATTTATACGCAACAAGTATTATTCAGTCTTTTCTGCTGACATTTTCAAACATGACACGCATATTAAATTTAACACCTAAAGTATGAACGTTGGTAATTTTAGCTGCACATTTCCCAAATCTCTCAGAAATTTAGGCAACAAGAAAGGGAAGGGGTAAACTCTTTTTATAAAGAGGCCATCTAATTCCATATTCATACATATTCAGACCTCTCCAGCACCTAATTCAGGAAGAAACAAAGACAAAAATAATCAGAAAAGATCCCTGGGCCAGTATTAAGATATACTAAGATATATTTATTGGTCTTACAGTGTACTGGGCACACAGGGTGAACCTCTGTTCTGTCACTTAAGCAATCTCCATTTACTGAAACATTATGCCTAGTTTCCAGCAGTGCTCATTGCTTGGGCTTGCAGCCCCGCTGCTGCAGGTTTAGATGGGAACTGCTAGATGTCTCTGGAAAGCCAAATTGCATCCTACTGCTTGGAAAATGGAGTTTGCTGGAATAATACTGTTTTATTGAGAGAGAGAGAAAGATATTACTTTGAAACTGGATTTTAAAGAACAGTTCCCTAAACTCTTGAGCCACCTCAGACACATTTCACCCTCACAAGAGTCACAGAAGAAAACCTGGATTATGTGTTTCTTTTTATTTTATTAGCTTTTAGGTTTTGTCTTTCTTCCAATGCTTCCAACTCTTAAGAAGCCAAATTAATGGAAATCACGACTTCCTTGAAGAAAAAAAAACAAAAAAAAAAAAAAAAAACACACAACAAACCACCAAAACCCACCTAAACCTTATAGAAAGTACAACTCAGCAAGTACAAATTCAGCCAGGCTGCTTTAGATGGAACTCACAGTGGCACCAGCAGGTACCCAAGGGCCCTACTTTCCCACTTGACATGTGACTAATCATACCTTTGATTTCCTGTTTACAGAGCTGTTATAAGGATCACCCATCATCTACCAAGCACTCTGTGCCAGTTTTTGGCTCAGTGCATTAAATGATAGATTAGGGTGTGCTTGATACCAAAATTCACTCTTGCAGGTTAGAATCTGACAGCAGACAGTAAAACTGGGAATTGCTTATATCTGCTTCATTTTGCCCATCCTCTAGACCCAAACAAGCAAAAGTAACCTAACAAATCTCAGTGTCTTGCTTAAAATATCCAGCATATAATTTCATCATGGCACCAATCCATTGTGAAGCAAGAACTGGTTTATCTTCATTTCAAGGGAAAAAGAAACAGGGATTCTCTTTATAACTGATCATGAGTGCTATCAATCTCGACCATTAACCATTACATACCTGCAATTGTACACAGGTCTTCAAGAACCTTCATAAGACCCAACTTTTTTGTTACAGGGTCAGTAAACTCTCTTACTAATAGAGCAGTTAAGGTCAAAAGTATTATAAGAAACAAACAACCAAAACCCCCAAAATAATTTACACAGATCTGCGTTACTGCAGGAATAGCTGGTTGAGTGATAACAATAGAAGAAATCTCAGGTGAAAAAAGATAATAACTCAGATCCTAAAGTTATTACTTTTGATAAATCTACTTATATACCAATGAAAGCACTTTCAAACAGCAAGCTCATTCATAAACTATAGCCCTGCTCTGCCACTCAGGCCTGATCCTGACATTTCTTCCTCTGAAGCAATTCCACACACAGGTTTAACACTTCCAGATTCCCATCAGTTTAGTATATTCAGGACATAACACCAGATCAAGTTCCTGTGCCCCCCCAAGAAACAAAACAGCCTGAGAAGGCTGCTGTTCCTAGGTCAATTCATGCCCCACAGCCCTGCTGCCCTCTTGTTCCTGAGGCAACTTGAGAGCAGACAGAAAGCAAATACCAAGGTCCAACCCCAAGATGCAGTAGAGAGCAAAGAAAAGCACCCAATTTCCAGCCTGACTCTATCAGTTCCTCCTCACTGATTACTTTTAAGATTCATCCATAGGTTAATGTGCTACAAAGTGGCCTCCTAGGTGGACTGAAGGAATTTCAAATCTTACCTTTGCAGAAAATTCCTTCTCAAATAATGTTCCCTTATTTTTAGGCAGCAGGATTCAGTCCTAACATAACTGTCTGCTTCAACTCCAACCGCTCCCTATTAGTGCTGAGTTGTGACCCCTAGTTGCCCTTAGATTTTAATTCTTTCTATTTTAACCTACAGCTTTCATTCTCACTGGAAGTAAACTCTGAAAATTTCTATTAAGATTGCAGGTGGAAAACAAAAAAAAATTAGCACTTTAAATGCAATGCTTAATTTCCAGTATGGGAACTCCAGAGGCACAAGTAATGGCTCATTGGAAACAAGTCATTATGGCAAACATCTAAGGACAGAAATAATCTACAAAGCTTCTGATTTCTTATAAGCTTGCTTATAACAAGATTTGGCTTTGAAATGATTTCTAGACTTTTAGTGTTGTCTGCAACTTCTTTCTTTGTCAAAATCATTGTGTGAAGACTGTGAGAAGTAAGAGAGTGAGAAAAAAGTTACAATACACACATGGCTACCCTGCATAAAATAATTATGCATCCATTGGGAAATTAATCTTTCTGATGCTATAACATTCTAATTTTTTCAAGTATAACTGGACGAGAGCGATTGGGAGTGCAAATCAGAGGGATATGAAAAAAATCTTCTCAAATTTTCTTATATAGATCTGACACAGTGGGTCAGACACAATCTATGAAATTAGACTGACCCAATAGAACAGCTTGATACGTGTCACAGAAGATACAAAAGACATGTCATTTATTTCCAGTGTGTCTTCCTTGAAGAAAGGAGCTCTACTTATCCTGAGGAAAATGAAGAATAGTTGCATAGATATGTCTAGAACCATTAGCACTTAGCAGCAAACTACCCCGTCGGGGTCTGATCTGGGAAAAGTGTACAGGACTTTCCCAAAGGAATTTTAAAAATTCCAACAGCTTCAATATGTAAAAATATTTACTTGTATTTAATTTCAAAAATAATAAACCCGATTCTTAAATTAATAATAGTAATGAATAGCAAATTATTTCGAATTACACTGCTTTGCCAGAAATTGGATAAGTCTAAAATAACTATACACACTCAAAGACACTGATGTAATACTGCAGAACATGACTAGAATGAAGTGTTAATGGCTGCTACCACAGAGCCATTGGGTACCAACTCTTTAGATCGAGTAGGAAATGCACAGGGTATTGCTGATCTGAAAAGCAGATAACATGTATCCATTGCCAGTGATTTTTGCCATCTTCATACACTACACACTAGTGAGTAACAAAGTGCACTTCTTGTAATGGTTATGTGAAGAAATAACAGTTCTCAGGTGAATTGATTAGCATTTACTGCAGATGATCTGTAGGTTTGCCATGACACTAACCATAGCTCACTATCACTCTAACAATTCCCAGCTGTCAGCCAGAATATTTTTTCCCAGTTGTTAGATGCGCATTCTGATCTGACTTATCTACTGCATCATCAGTATACTCCATGGAAGAGAAGCTTTTAATGGAGTTTTCCAAAAGAAGACAAGAAGCAAGTCCCAAAAGAAATAAAAGCTCCGTGTATTGTTTTGATTTCCATTTCTGAGTAAACACTTTTACAGCCACAGACTGGCACATCTAAGCACCAGGCCCTTCTGTTTATCAACAGGTCAGCTCTATGCACACACAGCCATAATGCAGGGTCCCCCTGGGCTGTCTTTGAACCTTAACCTCATACGGAGATGACATGCATAGAAAATAGGAAGAATAAAGAATTTTATCTCTGAGAGCTCAGTGCACACCACACGAAAACACTGACAGCAGTGCCAGACTACACTGAGCTATACATAATAGGTTTGTGATTGGAAGAATTTTTCACCATGGACATAAATCTGTCCTGTATTTTATGATTTTCACTATGCTAGAGGATCCTGACAGTATCATGTTTTCAATTAAAGCTGTTGGGTTTTTTTCAAACATAATTCTTCCCTGGACAACTTTAATGTAGAGGTACAGTCAGGCTAGTAGTGGGAAAACTTAAATCTTTGCCAATATATTCTCATTTCACTTGAAAAACTAGAAGCATGCTGATAAAGAAATCATTTATCTGCAGGCATAAATCAACTATATTAAATACCCTAATTTAAGCATAACATCAAACCTGAGAAGAGTTGTCTTTTCTCCCAGAATAACACTTTATAGGATCCTGCAAATCACTAGCCTTACATAATACATGAGGCTGTGCACTTCAAAAATATTCTTTATAAAATAACTCAAGACACTCTAGACACAAATTGACATCATGCACTATGCAGTATAGGTTCAGTGAAACCTGTGAACCTAGGACATGACCACATACTTGCAGCTCAGGTAAACCACAGGGTTAGTGCATTTCACAACAGCAACATCTTTGCTGTGTGTACTTCCACTAAAGTGGATGGCAGATTTCCACGGTGTTCTCAGAGCAGACCAGTTACTGCCCATGAATAAGAGAAGGCATTCAAGCAGAAACTAGACAATACTAATATTTACAGACTTGCAGCCACAGAAAAGCAGTATGGACCATGCTGTAAGATTCCCAGAAATCCTGGTCAAATATTGCCAAACTGATAATCCCATGTTAGAACAATTTCTCACCTCAGGAAAGACGGCATTTCCAGGAAAGCCAGCAGTACAGTAGCCTTGCCCAAAGCAGTCCAGGACTATTTATCAGAACTAATTAATAAAGTCAACATAAGACAACTGGAAACATAGGATAAAAAATCCAAAATGAAACTACTGCCTGCAAATCAGACACTGACACAATAAAAGCCCATGACACAATTACAGTACAATCATATGATAATTGAATACCACCACACCCTTTTATCAGGCAACAATCTAAAGATGGGAAATGCAGATGAGCTAAAGAAGAGATTTTTCTTCCTCAAAGAGGCCAAGATGTAAAGGGCCATGCACGATAAAACTAGAATGTGGTCTAAACATCCATGAAGTCATTCAGGTCATCAGCAAAAGATTCAGATTTCTCCAGAGATAGAACAAGTACAGGTAAGCATTTCATTATGCGGACTAATTCTCATGTAAGTGTCATCTGTCTGTTAAATTAAGGTATTCAAGATCTGAATTAAGGCTGTGATGTAAAGCAGAAGACAGAACACAAGAAACTAACACTTAACAATTGCACTAATGCAATGTAATTGTATTTATGTGAAAAGTTACAAAGCTTTTCAGTCCCACATTCATAAATTACTAAATATATGCATATTATCTTAATATATCTATCACCCTTATTTCATTCCAGCATAGTTTCTTTACATTCCACCAATAGCATCAAAGCAGATAAAAGCAGACAGGCCTTTCCAGCAATCCTCTAAGATACCTTTCTCCCTTTTTTAAGATTATTTGTCCCTGAAGAAATCCTTAGCTTTTCTTTTCCCCACCCCTCTTCAAAATCCTTGAAGGCAAAGGATCGCTGACCAGAGCAAAACTGCTGTAGTTGTATAGAAGACACTAATGGCAAAATACGGTTCACTTGCTGAAGTATATTGAGCTGGGACAGCAGGAAATAAGAAACATTCCACCTGTCTGTTTCTTGAATCACTTGGCTCTTCAGAAAGCTTTCTTCATGACTTCTTTATTATGTTGTTATTTTTGCCTTTGTATTCCCTAGTGGAGAGGCATTTCTAGGTTCATTTCAGTAACGTCAAAATAATTGAATCAAAACTAAGAACGAAGTATTGCAAGAGCTGTGTCTTGACGAATTTATTATTAGAGTAATTGATAAGAGTTCTTAAATTTCCCAATGGACCCCCCAAGTTCAAAAACCAAGCAGAAGGCATACAGAAAAAAAACACACACAATAATATTAATATTGTCTTCACCTTTCCCAAGCTCTCATCCTTATCATGTATAAATCTACACAGAGAGGACCAGAGCAGATGCTTATTGTTTTACATCGTTATCAAGTCAATTATTCCACCCTAAAGCCTGATTTCAACCGCTGCATATCAGAAGTGATTCCTCTGAAAGCAACAGTACCCTGTTCATGTGAAACCCAGAAAGAAGAAATAGGGCTCCTGGCTTTGAGAAAGTTAAAGTGGAATATATCAACATGTACTAAAATTGCATTTTTTCATATCATTTGCTTTTACAAAATTTAATTAGTCCAGTTGCAGATCTGCTGACAAAAAATTAATGTAGAACACTATTTAGATAATAGTCCAAAATATACGGATGAACTACAGTCTTACAAATAACATGAGGAAACTCATTGCCAGCTTCAAAAGCTATAAAGAAACTGAGTAATATACAAAGGATATCTGTGCACTTGATCATATTTACTTTTAAAGTTTATAATCCCTGAGAAATTCAAGATGGAAAAGGAGATCCCAATTCTTAACTGTTTGTTAAAAACAGCAAAGGATAAAACAAGATTCACTCTGTAATTTAGCTTCACACATCAGAAGCCTTGTAGAAATCTCTCTGATATGCTCCTATACTGAGACAATGTAAGTTTATTGTTACGTCAAACGAATTAGTTACAGTCAAAATATACTGTCAGTTGTCTAAACTTAGGATACTGGCCTGTAGCAGATTTTAGTTAAAATAAATGTACTATACAATATTGTCTTTGGAAGAAATTCATGCATGAAGAGCCAAGGACATAAATAATGCACTTCTATTACAATATTTTTTAGCTACCTAGTACAGTATTTCTAAGACAGACCTCAAAATGGTGCTTAGAGGACTGGGAAAGGCATTGGGTTTTGAAAGAAATATGCTCATGTTTGAAACTTGTACTTTGTTTCATTAAAATTTGAAGGAGAGAGGGAAAAATTAGTTACTTAACCGCTTTTCTGCATAATGGCATATTAATTCTGGACTTACGCATGTAGCTGTATTCATATTACCTACTGTTTTACCATTTGCTATGTAGAATGAAACAGTATTTTGAGAGAGTATATACAGGTGTACAGCAATGTATCCTGGTTTCTTGGTTTTAGCAGCCTAAATAGCAGCACATCCCAAGGCCAGCTGTAAAGCCTAATGGGAGAGTGACAACTTATGCCTTTCATGTCTTTTTTCTGGGTTCTCTATGGCATGAAGTGCTTTATAGCACATTTTAAAAGAAGGAATAGAAGTAGTAAAAGTAAATAAAGGAAAAATGGGATAAATGCTAGCCATATTTATGGAAATAGATCTACGAGTGACAGTAAGTCCAAGCATATTCTGTGTTAAATGAATGAATTCCGTAATTATAGAAGACTCTCACTAAACTTTCACAAAGACATTTGAAATTCAGACATCAGTATGGTGCTACATCGCTACCACAAAAAAATGTAAGCGTAATTCTAAAATATATTAGGAGATATACTCCCAACATAAAAAGAGAAAACGATTGAGAGTAACATACTAAGCATGAGTGAAACTAGATGTGAAATCTAAACTGCCTGCAATCCTAGCTATACACATTAAAACAAGAAAAAACTAATATAGAACGGGAGGCTCCAGGCATTGTATCACCTGCCTTAAGAAAGGAAACTCAAATAGCTAGAAAAAAAACCAAGTTTCCCTTCTTAGTTCAGTCTATGTTCCTTTACATGTGCATGTACAGAGATATGGTTCTAATTTGGAAAATTTAAACTGAACAACACAAGAACTGTTGCTCTAGCTAATTGGTTTATCATAAACATGGCTCCTAAAACGTGGGATTAAGCTTCTTAATTGTAGTCCTTTAATAATTCAGAATTCAAAGCTTTGTTTCTTTAATTTTAATCTGATTGTAAATGTATAATCTGGAGACTGAACTCTGCTTTGGGGCTTATTGAATTCTGACACTTCATTTCTCATAGCAAGCCAGCATTTATGGCACATCTTGACTTTACCCCTTCTCTTTAATTATAAAATGGTATTCAGCATCGCCTTTTGCAAAGCATGATCTTTTGTACATCTCCTTCATAATTATAACAAACTTTCTAGCCCCTCAACTGACGAGCAACAGGCCTGTCAGGTTTCCGGTGATAATGTCTTACTCTACAATGCCATAAGAGAAGCTGTCCTTTGAGGATCAGAAACGTGCAAAATGCACTGCTTCAATGTGTAAAAATAAGATATAAGTACAAGGAAAGCAATTAATTGCTTAGATCATATTAATAAAAGCATTTCCTGTGTTTACCCGGTGTTATCATTGCCTACAACATTGAGCAGTGTATTTGTTTTGCTGACTAAAACATGAGCTGAAAACTCAAAAACTGATTAAGGAACTGCTTCTCAAAGACTACAGTCCAAATTACTTGTGTTCAGTATTTTTACCCTGATTTAATGAAAAATTCTGCGCTTTAAGGGACAGATCTTTGTACAGAAGAAATGCCACTCTACCTACAAAGAAATCAACAGGGATTAAATTCCTTTGAACTTTGTGGGTTCTGATAAAAACTGCAATTCACCTTATAACACTAATGGTTTACTATTTATCTTGATAAAATCATACTAAATTATCAGTTATTTACCTTCATTTTGCCATCATGTCCTATAATTATCCAAGTGACACTGTGATGAAAATCAGAACCTCTCCAAGCTTAATAATTTTGCTTAGTATTATGCAAAGTAAATTTTTATGATATCACTGCCCATAGGATGCAACAAGAAATGGTGCTATAAGGTACCTGGCACAGTTCAAATGTCTTTTATTTATATATTTAATTTTTTACGATTCAAGGAATATTTTTGATCACTAATACCTGTGAAATGAGTAGAGACTGGAGATACTAGAGAGACTAGAAAAAGACACTTCCATATACTGGGGAGAAAACAACTCAAACCAGTGGCAGAAACCTGAAAAGCTTGCATACAGCTGCACAGACCTAAACAACTGTAATTTTATCATGTGGCAAAGTTGGTGTGGCAAACTGAAGCACTAGATGAAGGCAGCACCCAATACAACAGAGAAGCCAGAGCTTCTTCACTCACAGTAGCAAGACAGACCCAGAGAGAGTCTGATGTGGTCTTTCCAGCATAGCACTTCTGTTTCTGAGCACCAGCCCTAATGCTGAGAAGAGTTGATGATTTACAGAGGTCACTTGTCTCGGGGAAACAAAGGACTATCTCTTTGTTATATTTTTTAACATTGACTAGCACAACAAACCCTACTGCTTACCACAGTACAGGTAATACTAAGAACAATTCATAACCACAATTGACCTTTTCACTAAATATTTAAGCCTGTAAATTAGTCTCCAAGGAAAGTGTGGTTCACTGTCTGAAGTATTTAGAGGTGTGATTCATAAAACACAAGAAAATGTTCCATGGGGAATAAGCCTATATTTACAGGAAGATCAACTAGATTATTAAGGCTGTTTCATGTCCAATAGATGACTCAATTTACATGACATTTTCAAATGAGAACTTCACTCAGAGTGTGCTGTGTTTCAGCTAAACTGTTTAATACAGTTTTATAGCAGAAACAAGTTTGGGAGTATGGTTCTTCCTTTTCTTTTTTAACATAAAATTGAATAAATATCAAAAAGACTATACTGAATTTTCTTTATATTATGTGGAACGAGGTAAGGGAAAGGAAAAAGATTATGGGCCAAAACATCCCATTCTTGGAAGGCAATATTTAGTTTTGGCAGATACTTAAAAGTGTTTAACAAACATAATTATCACATATATATATATAAGTACAATTGTATTCAATGTGAGAGAATGGAACACAATCTTGTGGAATGTGCAGAAATGCCTGACTGTTAAGATCTAGACGTTATGAGAAAGAACTCCTGGTTAGTATACAAAAAATAAACACAATATACGGGGGGTTTATCACACAATGTAATTAAAGCCACAACATACCATATGTAGGCAATCAGAATATTTATTTGGAAGTTTTAAACATTTTTAAATTAGAGTTCTGCCTGACTTGTTGGTTTTCTGCACTTAATGCAAGCTGCATTTTTTTCCTCTTTCTTTTCCTAGAATTCTGGAGCAATATTTCCTTAGCGGATTCCTACTGACAGGCAATTACGTTCAATTGTGTAATAGCAGAAAGCTAGAAAACTATTTCTCTGTGAAAAGAAAGGTTTTTTAATTGTTGGGTTTGTTGCAAGATTTCTGATGTGATGCACATAAATCCATATATGCAATTACAGCCACATTGTAGCCACATGATAACCTGATTAAAGCTTCTGATTAAAGGAATTAAAACAATCAAGCTTTATGATGAGAGACACTGCAAGGAATGCCTTCATCAACTCTCCATTTCCACGTGTCAGGCAATCTTAGCACCAGAGCTCTGACAAGGCCATGCAGTTCCATAATACACTGACAGAATCTCCATTAAAATTAGGATCTTCAAACTGTGCTAGGCAGCAGCATCCATTTCCACGGCAAGAAAATGAGATTTCCTTGGTGAGCTTTAGCACATGCTGGTATTCCTCTAGAGAAGATAATACATTATCTTCCAGAGACCAAGACTGGTGGCAAGATGCATAAAACCCATGTCCTCCTACTGTGCAGGGTCTCACCTTCCACAACTTACAGTCATTAATGTAATGATTAATAAAGGCATAATTCCTTCAACTCCACCTCCATTTTTATTTTGCGATGATGCTGAAAACTTACAGATATCTAACAGGTTACTACTGTGGCAAATGTGCGAGAAGTTACTGCACTTACAAACTGAACATTGACACTTTGAAATCCTAGCCCCCTACAGCTTAAATGGGCTTCCAGCTATGCAAATGAAGATGTCTAACAAATAGATTAGCTTGCTCAGATAAGAAAGAGTTACACATTTCTTTTAGTTCAGAACTGTGTTAGACCACAATCAGTTGGAGAAAAATGGCACAGATAAAGAACTCTTGATGTTGAGCAGAAAATAACAGAAACTGATATTAATTTTTAAAGTACAAGGTCAGTATAAAGAAACGTTTCAATAAACCTCAACCCCTTAACCTACAAGGCAGGGAACACAGTCCAGCAAGTTTCGTGAGCTTGAAAGGCAAAGGAAGTCATAGAATATGTAACTGCTAATATTCTTTCTGTTTTAGTTTGGTCACATGCAAAAGAGTGGCATAATGACCTACATTAACAGTGACATTGCTGGCAAATAGCTGAGAGTGGCTTTAACTTGTCTTATTTCAGGTATTGGATTTAATGAACATCTCTTTTTTTTTGTAAATATGCAGAAGGACCCACGAATTTCTATATCAGTCATTAACAGAGCTAAACCTGACATGACTTATCACAGAAGACCATGAGGAAGCAGCTTACTTTTATTCTGCCACAAACTTGATGTAATCGTAATCCTCTTCTGCAACTGAAAGAACATATTTCAGATATTTCAGATATTTCAGATATTTCAGATATTTCAACTTGTGGCCACAGTGAATGCAAGACCTGTACATGTGGTGTAGGTTCCTAAAGTGAGTTTCAGGAGCAGAAAAATCTCACCGCCTGGGGCTTTTATTGACAGCAAGCCCATTTCCTGCAGTTTGCTCAAAAACCTAAATACTTAAAGAAGATTTGCTATGGACAGAAAGTTAAGATCCAAATATTTATGTCATGCAACATAGTGTATATATTCCTACACTTGCCTTTGGATCTCAGCAAGCTCATAGCTGTGTCCCTCCACTTTTGAAATGCAAAATGTCATTGCTACTACCAACCTTTTCTTATTTATTTATTTTTTTTCCCCCAACAGTAATCTGGTTTCTTCCACTTTCCATTTGAAGATAAACTTCAAAATGAAAACTGATGCCAAGGCATGCAAAACTGCCAAGATTAGTTTTCCTGAAAATTGTTGCTTATTCATGGTTTCTCTCACTCCCTGTTAACTTAGGATGCTTATTCAAGTTTGGAGGATGGAGTTTAACAAATAACCTTCAGCAGCTCTCCTCAGTATTTAAAGGTCATTTGAGAATGTCTGATTGGAATGATTGTAACTGAGATTAGTCTTCAGCTGATGAGAAATAAAATGAAAAGGGCAAGTTGCTCAGGAATATAAAGGAGACATGCCAGAGAGTATTTGCCTTGTTTCTACACAAAGCAGCACATAGTCTCCCAGGCACTGATGTAGTGCATTTCTGAGAATTATTAAAGTAAACAACAGCTTTTAGATCAATTCTGCTCTCATTCACAACCTATGTACAAGACAGGGTTTGTTCTGCTGATTTTAAAAGTGTTTTCTTTAGAAATTTTAGAAATGGCTGCACAAGCCTCTTGAAAAGAAAGATTTGTATGAGTAATTCCAGTCACCGACTTGGAAATTTCCCCCCATGAGGAAATGAGAATGTACATCATGTAATATATGACTACATTTATATACTATAGAGCCTGAACAACTAAGTAGTTAATTTTGTTAATTCTTCTCTTGCTTCCATTTTTTGTGGGGCAGCAAATGTTCTGTCAGCCATTATCTTGAGAAAAATTGTAACTGATGGGTTCATTTTCATTTATGCCTAAGGAATTTTCACATTATTGTAAGCTGGAAAATATTAGATAATTAACATTGGTGATAAAACTGCATTCATACTGATTATCCTGTTCCACGTATATGCTTAATTGTCAACACTGCAATAGCTTTAACTGCAAATAGACATCGTCCATTAGCCAACCAGACTGCTCAATGAGAAAAACACAGCCATTTTAGCTGTTATTTGGAGGATGAGAAGCGCATAATTATCATTTAAATAGGCAGCTTTACTTTTCTTATCCACTTGGAATACCCCCCAAAAATACTTGCCTTCAGTATTTGGGGACAAAGAAACAACACTGTTTACAGTAACAGTGATACCGAAGTCTCCTAATGCACTGTCCATGCAGAACTGTCACAGTTTTTTGTAAAGATAGAAAAGAAACATATGCATTTCCATTTTTGGAAAGCAGGAAACAAACACAGCAGAAACAATCTGCCAAGTGACTGACAGTGTATATCTCGAGTTACTGGACTTACTAAGGAGTGCTGAAAGAAAGAGAAAACACGATCCCCAGCTCCACATGCAAAGGAAATCTTTCCTAGATACATACATTTCAAGCAGAGCAGGGAGAATGGGTTCTCTGTACTGCACTGTTCCCATTGCCTTGGATCCTAGCTACTAATATCAAAATAAAAAAGAACTGTTGAGCTACCTGTGATCCCTTGGTGTGCAAGTTTTCTGACTGGACTTGACATCCTTTTCTTCAATAAGATGGGTGACAAATAAAGGAAATCTTTTGCAGGGAGGCTGATGCACTTTTGATGCATGATTCTACGGGCTCTCCCTCCAGTCACTCCGCCCAGTTGTTGACAGCACTTCTTCCTTCACTGCAGGACTCAACTCAGAACCCGATCTGACTTCAGTGACCTGAACAGTCTCAAATGAAGCTGAATCAGTCTCCTAGGCGAAAAACATTTTCACCCCAGTGCATTCCGTCCTAGTCCCTCTACAGGTTCAGTTTAATGACAGAATTATATACTGAGCTATTGAGCATTTGTGCTCACTCAGTCTAATGTTTCAGCCTGCTCTATGTATCACCAGTGTTATTTCCCTGGATGGTTGTTTCATATTTTATTAGAAATGACAGCTCTATTATTAACAAGAAAAAAAAAATATAGCATGAAAGAAAAATACAAGCGTTAAGATCTACATGCTGAAGGATGTGAAAGTTTTTCTCTGGCAACACACAGAAAATGGCTGGACTTGTAAAGTATTTTCTACTTGAATGGTTTATTAAAACTGACACCGGTATAACAATTACTACCAATTATTTTGTCAGCATGTCTATTCCATTCACTGTGAGAAAGTTAGTAGCATAAAACATGTCAAAAACGTAAAAGTGTCTAAAGACCATTCTATTAGGGGCCATTTGAATTTTCAAGAAATTAGTAAGGATGTAGAAGAATTTTCTCTCCCGATTATTAGTTTAAACCAAGACTTGATGCTTATCCCAAAAATAAATACCAACATAAAGTTGCTTACATGACATTAATTCATAGACCAGATTCTCTAGTGGTCACATGTCCCTAGCAAAATCCCATCACTATAATTGCTGTCTGTCAGCAGATTAAACTATCCACTTCCAAAGTCATAAAGTAACCCTATGGGAAAGCATGCAGTGGGATAAAGTAGAAGCTCATTCTCCCAGTATGACAGTATATATAATTATTTTTTTTTCTTTTGATTAGAAATCGTAAAAAGATATTTACAATATGTCTCAATTGTAAAGTTAACTTGAATATAACCCTAATTCAGTTTACATGTGCATGCAGAACTCTCACCTTTTAGTCCAAGGCACACAGATCAAAGTAGCACAGAAAAATCAGAGCTCCTCTGCTGAATGAATGTTGTGAGCATCTTCAGAGCATCATTAACCTTCTAATGTCTCCCTCCTGTGCTCATACAGGACATACAATAACCCCCCATCTACACTCTGCAGAAGAATTAATCTCACAATTCAGTTTCCCACAGGATTTCCCAGCCTCAGATGTCTGATTCTAATATTTAATGATGTAGCATATGCACCTCAAAATTAAACTACCTAGGATGCACTAGACAATTGCACTGCTTCTTTCCTCTCTCCTTGCATTAGCTCCAACAAATCATGGTACATCAGATAAGTACCTGAAAACCCTAGACAAATTAGAATAGTTCTTCATGTTTTGTTTGGACAACACATCTGTACTGAAATGATGAGGATGTCCAACAAAAATAAAAGTATGGTAAACTTCTCACATAGCAAAACTTACTTTCATGACGAAATGGGAGTAATCATACATACCGAATTACTAATACTGGCAGTTTCCTTTTAGGAAGGGTTCAGAATTCATCTTCATCATTCAGAATAGTGTGTTCACATGAACTATATTATCATAACTACATCAATAGAGCTATAGTAATAGAGTAATGCCAGTGTTTCCGTTCCCAGTAAGCTAATACGTAAGCCATGCTAACGGGTGAGAAAGTACTGTTAAAATGTAGCAATATGAATGTTATTTCATAGCTTGCCTTTTCTAACCTCAAAGTAGGATAAAACAGGAGGAGAAACTTAAAAATTCACAGCAGTTTTAACCTCAGTGATGGCATCTCTTGAGCCACTCTGTTCTAACTTTCAGTGACAAACATACTGTTTAGTAAAAACGGGTATATTTCCATTTTACCTTTCCTGATTGTTTTCTTGATGCAAAGAATGGAGAAGGATCAGCCAGCCTTACAAGCTGCATGATTTTAATCTAATATACCAAGGTCTCGTCCATATTTTTAAATATATGTATTAGTTTCAGGCCATCTAATAATATAGAGACTGTATTGGGGATAAAAACCACAAACTCCTCTTACGTCACAAATGGGTTAACAAGCAGTAAACAGAAAGGTTTATAACTATATGATCCACTGGCTAATAAGCCTTTGGTGCCAGAAGTTACATTTCATGCTTGGGTCAAGCCTGTTAAGTCTATTAAGGTCTCAGATGCCTTCTGTACAGACCACCAGGGTCTAAAAGAAATATCAAAAGCTACTGACCTCAGGCTACTTCTGTGTTTAATACACATCTTACATCAGTCTGAGAGCAGTGCTGCCCCTGTAGTGGAGGGATAAAAGAAGAAAAAAAAAGCCATTTCAAATGTGAACCAAACACAGAATAGCAAGTTACTTTACTTTGATATACAGGGACTTGGAGCTATAGATTTTCTTACAACTCTCATTCACAGAATTTAAAGCCAGAAGAAACCATTAGATCACACATGCTGGCTTCATCTACACCACAGACCATTAAATCTCATACAGTTATTCCTGCACTGAGCCAAATAACTTGGATATGATTAAAGCAAGATTGAAAATCTTGCTTTGGAAATATCAATGGAGAATCCACCACACCCCAGAGCTTCAACTGCCTCTTCCAACATTTAATAACCCACTGCCCCTTAGATATTTTATATTTAGCACCCAACGTGAATCAGTTTAGTGTCAACTCTCAATGACTCTTTCTTCACCATTTTCTGCTGGATTGAAATGATTTTTCACTCACGGAGAAATTATATATTGTAACTAAGTTATCTCAAGATTAAATCTCTTAATAGTGTAGCATTTTCTCCATTCCTCAAATTGTTTTAACTGAAGAGAAAAAGATACATTACAATAACCTTTGATACCACCAGAATTGAGCATATTTTCTAATGCTGTTTATAGAAAAAGTCATTCTATTTGCCTTTCTACCTAAAAATCGTCTCAGTGGAACAAGCTTGAACTATCTCCATTCTGACAGACGCAGGCAGCCAAAGATCATAGTATATGCATATGATTCTGAATTGCTACATATCCACAAGAGAGTCAGCTATTTTATGACTCTCCTGTGCATTTGATGTCAACCTGTGCACAGAATTTTACACATGGGGAATGGGAATATTGGCATTCCTCAGATGCTACAGAGTAGCCGAGACCAGTGTCATGAGGTCAAATATGAAAGATGATACTTTATTAGGAACAAGGCAAATAGAAATTAAGCTACAGCTAAAGAAAATCCCACCAAGGAGCAAAAGAAATGCTGTTGAGAAGGAAACAACCGAGCCAAGGAACAAAACAAAAAAAGCCTGAGAACCACTTTTAAGGACATGGCTTGAGAAAGACATTAAATTAAGGCCATAATCTCAGCTTTCAACGTTTCTGTTTGCTCTTGGGAATGTCCTCCAGGCACAGGATAAACCAAACAAGATTCCACAAGCACACAACCAAAGCACAGATGTTTGCCGTGATCAGAAAGCAAGCACCATGACTGACACACTAACCCTTTAAAACGTCTCTGACACCAAATCAAAAACATAATTTAACAAGTCCAGATTGTATTCTTGTAAATAGTATCATCTGAAAATATTCATGAAAGAAGATGAGAAAAAACTGGAAACTTATTTCAAAGCAGAAAATGAGAACTTGAGAAATGTATTGTTATGAAATGAAATAACAGCCATGTTTCATTCACATTGGCTGTGTTTAGCTTTAAAAAAACAAGGGACACTGTAGAGAAACACACCTAAATTCTAGGATGCAGGACAGTTGGGATCAGGCTGTTTGCACAATTTAGGTAAACAGTCCAAATTAATTGCTTCTGGGAGCCTCGTTTAAATCTTCCTCCAGCCTATTTAGAAACACGGACCTGCCAACTGCAAGCAGAATTAAGTACAAACAAGAATAACAGATAACTTTTGATGGAATACGACAACAAAACATCTAAATATAAACATACTTTCTGAAGAAATCAACATACCCTTGCAAAACCAGGAACAAGTTAACAGACCCTAGCATTTGATCAATACATTCAAAATTTCAAAACTTGCCTAAATGCATACGTTTCAAGCTGCTGATATGCAAAACCAAGCCATTCCTACTCAGGAATGCAAAACTTGACAGGGCAGCAAACCTAGCCATTTTTTTAACTCACTCCTTCTTCCCTTTATTTCAAACTCTGCATTTATAACAGTCCTTCAGTGAGCAGTTTGATGCAACACTAAGTATTGTTACTGCTGTCATTCAAAAGCTAGAAGCTCCCCACTGTATGCCAACTGATAAGTACTATCTAACACTGCAAACATCTATTTCATTTGCATCATAACAGAAGCACATTTTTCTAAAGAGAAAATGGTTATTTGGAGTTGGAGGGCAGAATGACAATAAAACTGGTGAACTTATTGGGATTTTTTTCTACGATTCCTTAAGCCTGTGGCATTTTTTTATATTTATATATAGCTTAGATTTTAACTACGCTTGGAACTCTGCCACCAGCCTGTTAAAATAAGTCTTCTAAAGCAAAGGCTGATAGCAGAAGAACTTACTGCTGATTGAATCTCCGATTAACCATTCTCCCAGCAAGTGCAGTTAGGAGCACTTCCGAGATATTCTTGTGCACATTAGGATTTCTCAGGCCTGAAAGTTCAATGCAAAAAGAAGTGGTATGTTCTCATGCCTCAGTCCCTAATTTAGTTTACATATGAATGCAAGCCGCCTGTTTGGAAATTTAAAGTAACAATTTAGTGACTAATGTATGCGGAAGAAATTGAAAGCACAAACTGACTCCTGTAGATGAGGATTTCAAAAGCATTTCTAAAAGACTGCAGCTAACAAAGTCGAACCACATAGGCATTTGGTAAAAGCAACATTAGTCCAAGTTGCTGGTGTGCATCGCTCTTAGGAAGTACTACTATATGCTGTGCATGCCAGGCATCCTGGAGCTGCCTCAGTCTTTGGCAGGCATAGCCCCCTTTCCGGAGGATACAAACCACCAGCATTTAGAAGCATTCATTAACCTTGAGTGTCTTGTTTATTGGTTGCTCAACTCAGGACATCTTGTAAGGAATTCCCAGAAGTGCCTCAGACCTTATCTCTTAACGACTACTGAAGGAATGCCCCTGACAATGGTTACAATACCTGTCTGATTTTGCCAAGTTCCCTCAAAGGTAGTACACTATTTAGTGTCACCTAGAGTGACTTCTGAGGGAGACTTAGTGCTGGATATTAACGCTTGAGCTACATAGATTTTGACCTTCAAGAAGTTTTCTTAGGAATACGATTCCTCAGGTTGTGCACAGAACTGCTCTTTCAGGTGTATCTGGAACAAAGATACTTGCTTCCAGTTTGTAGCAGAATAACTTTTCAATGTACTTTTGGTTAGGTCAGCCAGTTCATCAAACAAGTTAAAGTCCCTGTGTCTGTAAAGTTTACTTTGGTGGAAACCCATTATGGAGAACAACCATACCAAGACTTGCAGGCAATTTTGAAGAGGCAGCAGAAAGCTGTGATAATTAGCCATGTCCAATAACTTTTTTCTTCACACAGTTCTTACAGTGCACCACTGAAGATGGTTTGAGCTAATGAAGCTGGCACTGATCACAGCAGATTAAAGCACTTTCCCCACCTGTGCTATGAAAAAAAATACATTCAGCCACTTCAGGCAGACCTGGGCAGGGATGCATGCCTGCAGCTAAATTGAATAACTAGCTGCACATTTGACCATGATGGCTGGAATTCATAGCCACTAGACATTATAATGGGATTTCCTCACTGTCCCACTTTTTCTGTGACTTCTCAGCTGGTTGTGTGCACTTGCCATCATACAGCATATACTCTCACAGTGCAAGACTCCTGTCCTCACGTCTTTCCAGACAAACCTGCCATAAGACCTCAACAGTACTGAATTTGAATACTGTCCTGATGAGTACCAATGAGTTGGACGAGTTGTTGATATTAGCTGGAGAACAATATGGATTTGCAACAGTACACTGAAATATAAGCTTTAATAAAGAAAACAGTAATTGCGTGCCTATAATTTCACTGATTACAGAACACAGCTTGCAGCTCTCTAAATTATAGTTTACAGAGATAGTATCCCAAATCCTTTAATCTCTGTGCTTCTTTCTAAGCACCCATTCAGATGACTTCTTCTATAGCAGAATATGAATTTTGCAGTAGCGGTTTTATATAATTTGAGAAAAGCTGTCCTATAGTCTTGAAGTAAACAGATAATTATTGTACATCAAAAGGCATGTTCTTAGGATACATGCAGAAGGCTCAGCCAGTTTCAGTCTGTTTGGATTTCAGCCTGTCAGATCCATATCCTGTTTTACACTATTTGATTTAGTCAGGTGAATCTCCTGAATCTAATAACTATTCTGCAAAAGTGTTTGGTGCCTTGCAATAGCATAAGCTTAATGGCAGTATTGTCCTGTTATGAATTAAGAGGAAACTAGCAAACAGGTAACTAACTGCACAATTGGCCACATCAATACTGTACTTATAAACACAGTCAAGTAACGCAGCCTGTATTTCCTTATTCAAAACATGAAACATAGTACTGTTTAAGGTTATTTAATGCATGCTGTTGATACAAATATTGTTCTTCTATGAGTCTATTTGCTCTATAAAGAGACAAAGCAGCAATATTTAAAAGAAAGCCTTTCTTTGTTTTTTATCTGGAACTACAGCGTACAAATCAAACCAAACACTTTCCAAGCTCTGATATTTTTTGGTTTTTAAATTGCGTCCCTTCTTTGGATGGCTGAAAGCCCTTTCCCTGCCTGGAAAGACTTTATCAGGAAATACAGACTAAATATTCCATGCTTCACTCATCACTTGTAGTAGCCAAATATATTTCCAAGTGACATCAATCCAAAGAGCTTACAAAATATAAATGCTTTGGTAGAAATCCCCTGCCTGTCTCCTAAGGCAAAATTTATTTCTTCTCGGTTTAAATAATTACCATGATTATGGACTATGCATTTTCTCCTGACCATAAAGCAATGCTACTACTGAAAATATGGTTGTGTCTTCCTTCTACCATTTATTCTGCCTCTGTGTTGTTCATTCTTTCCTCCCATTTGGAAAAAAAAAAAACCAAACGGAGCCACCCCAAACAAGAAACACCAAAACCCAACCACAAACACCACAAAAAAAGCCACAGAACACCTTTATGTAACAAATTAAAATAAAAAATTATAGTCATGGATGTTTGCATTTGACCAGGCCACCCCCATTCAATGATTTCTTGGATTTATGCTGCCATGTTTCTGAATTCTGACACAAGAAAATCCCTAAAACCCCACAAACAGACAAATAAAACAAAACAAAACAAAAAAACAATTTTCAAATTGTTGCACTCATTTTGCAGTAATATGGTAGTTATATGAGCAGATACCTGACACGGTCATCCACACCAGCTTATCAGAAGAGAGATGCTTTCTTGCAGGTCCCAAGTCCTACATTATGAGCTTGGGTAGCAGCCACATCTTCAGATTCATCACCTGGGTGAAGATCTCCTGGAGGTTAGCAGGAGCTTTCACATCATAGTGCCTATTTCAACATCTTCCCTTTCAGTAGCAAATAAGACTTTGCCATCCCTACTTTCCACAGCATGATTTCTTCTTAAAATCTGTTCTATCAGAGCTCCCTGCATAACAAAGTTCAATTAGGATTAGTTGCATTGTTTCAATTTTAAGGGTCTTTCAGTCTCCGGACTCAATGCAGCACCTGATTTTTCTACCGAGAATCATTTTGGAGTTTCGATTTATTTCATCAGTGTCCTAAATAATCTCCAAACTATGCTCATTACAACAAGAAAATCAAATAAATTTTTTAACAAAACATTTAAGGAAAAAAAAAGCTTACATGCTAGTAAATTACTCCATGCAAAGCAATACCACATACCAGTGATACAGTTCAGGCATAGCCATGTTGCTGTCTGTCTTTCCCAGGGCCCTCTCCTTTCTGAACAGAAGCAGAACCACTCCCACCACCCTTATTCTTATTAAACACGCTCATTAACTCAGTATCTGTGGCTTGTTAACACAGCTCCTGCCCCCACAGCAAAGCAGGTTCTTGTTCTAAATTATCCAGGTTTTTAACTTTCTCAGTGGCACAAGCCCATGATTCAGGCAGAAGAAATATTGGCAAACATAGGAAATTCCATGGTGTCACTCACTGAGGCAGCTGATCTAGGTTTCAGGAAAATCTCAACAAACCAGACCGGTACAATGCTCTACTCTTTCACTGTTTATGACTTCTAAAATTTGAGGGTTTGTTTTTTGTTTGGTTTTCTTTTGCTGTTCTTGTTATAAAAAAGTTTGTGTTTATCCAAACAGATGTTTTTCAGTGAACCAAGCTGTTACACAAACTTTTCTTTTGAAAATGACTTTAATTTCACTATAAATATTTCTAACAGTTGTTTGAATAAACTTAAATAGTAAAACAGTACTAAACATTATATTTGGAGAAAAAAACAACGAACAAAAGAAGAGTTTTGTTTTGAAAGTGTCAAAAGAGTTATCAGAACTTTTTTTCAGGAATATTTTTGGACTGAAGCACCAAAAATATTAATCTGAATTTTTAGCAAGAATATCAGCCAAAAATACATATGTGGTCATCTCTATGATACAGAGCAGGTACCTTATAACAGAAAAACAGACTGAATGACTTCACACATCTTATACAACAGTGAACTAATTATAATTAAATTATGCATAAGAAAATTATAGATACTATACTGAGGCACCACTCAGTCCTTTAGATGAATATCATTTGCTGATAGCGAAATCTATGAGACCAAGCAATAGCAATTAGATCAACTACTTGCAACTCTTTAAAGGAGGAAGGGCTCAAGTGAATTTAAAGCACATTTTAATAGATGTGCAGTTATCCCTGAAACGTTTCTATATGGCATGGCCTTGCCATAAAACATGATTTGCTTTTATATCCCCCATTGCCATGTATCACTCAAGCTGTCCCAGTTGTGTATTTTGGGATGTCTACCACAGAATTGTTTATTCAGTTAGGAAGGTCAAATACTGTATTAAAATCCACCGAACAGCACCTCAGCCATTCATATGGATGCCACATGGTAGAAGCAGCTCAGCCTATTGGAACATCTTCCCAAAACTTGTGCATTTTTTAGCTTTTTTTTTAACTTGAGCACATTGACCATTTCCAGGTGGTGCCCTTGGAGAGATCCCAACAAATGAAACAGAAAAGTCCAACACATAAGGCTTATATGAAAATAAAAGTTAAAAATGCACTTTTTAAGTTAGAAGCTCATAACATAAATGAATGGTATGAAATAGAAGTAAAATAGAATTGTAACCAGAGGCTCAAGACCTAGAGAATTCTGTACAGGCATAATGTATATTTATATATGTATAAACTATGGCAGGGATATAATTTTAAATTGTGTTCATCCAAAGCCTTCTGTTTTCTAAACTTTTAGTTCTATGTGTGATGTTCTTCATCACTGAGAAAAGTGGGGAAGACCCAGAGAATACATATTTTACAAGATGTATTTCCACGTAACGCTCGCCAAAACAAATTAACAAGTTTGATATATTTCATTCCCTATTTTGTTGATTTTTTGTGAAACTAGGGGCAGCTATGCAGTAGCCTCTGATATTTCTTGCTTTTCATGTCTGGCTTTGTCAATTCTGTAACTGCCTACCGTAACAATGTTAGCACACCTGAACAACCCAAAAAGAAAAGGTAGGATCCAAAACAACCTTAAAATAACTGACTTAGCACAACTTTTAAGTTTTCTATGTGTTATACCACTTAGGATAATTATGCCACAATACTCCCTAAGTGTCCCAGTAAAATTATGTTTCAGCTTCTGGAGGTAGTTTTGGATTGTTCTGCACAGGAAATGCTCCAGGATTTTAAAAGCAAGTAAAGTATTAATGCACACTTTACAATCTAAAAGAATAAAATATCACTGTATTTTACATCATTAAGCTAAAGCCAGCTATTGTCAATCATCTTTAAAATAAAACATATCTATCACAGTGAAGTGATTTAGGATGAAACTAATTCCACAACTACTCATATTGCAGTTATCTGGCTAGGAAACTGCTCAGTTATTCAAATTGTCTAAGAATAACTTGCAAAAGCTGTTATTTACAGATTAGGTACTTGCTAAACCAGGCATTTGTTTCTGCCAGGACGTCATTAGTGTCTCACTGGATAACAGGAAAAAACACAGCAAAATGGGACACAGAGGAGGCAACATCAAGTCCTCATTTGCACTGACATGCAGTTACGTTGATGGTTTGGAGACTACAGCCCAACGTTAACTAACCTTGAAGTATTTTCACATTAACTTGCTCTTGGCCTATTAAAATTAGCTGTGGAAAGCTTTTACACATAGAAAAGATATTTCTCAAGGTTTGAAAAACAAATTAGGAAGTTTGCAAGAAGTCCACAGTGTTTTGCTTAAGGTAGATTTATTATTATGTTTACCTTTGCTATCAGCTTTCCCCCTCTCTGCTTTGCAAAGTGTTACAACTCATTTTCCTCCACACCCACGGCCTGAGTTACAAGGCCAGTAGTTCCCATTTCTGTCATTCAGGCATGCTATTCTTGCTCTTCTGCACAACCACTAGGTCACAGAGGAGAACATTTGCTGTGGCACCAGTGTATGAATTCACATCGACTCAGGGGGTTAATTTTTTTCCTGGACTTTTTTTAAAGGTCCTTTACTTGGAGGAGGTAAAATGAATTAGTTAGCCTTGTGGTGTCTTAGATACCTTCCCAGAGGTGTGGGAAGCAGAGAAAGGAAAACATTTTAGTAAGGTAAGGCTCCTTAAGTGCACTCGGTATTTTTCCACATTGATTGATCCACCATGGATATACATATTCCACCAATCCATGAATGTGTTGTTTACCAGCAAGAACAGCCGCCCGGCACTTAGCATGGCTTCCACTGAATCACAGTAGCAAGCTTTTATTCAGCTAACAGTTCCCAATAACGTTAGATTTATTAATATTAATGTTATTGTATTAATATTTTGTTACCATTTTTAAGAACCTTCTATTTTGATCCATAGATATTATATGTAGATAACAAGAAATACACTTTTAGAAAGCACCAGCCACTGAAGGACACCTGGCCACGCAATATAATCAGAAATACAGTACTTCCAAATACACTACTCTCTGTCCTAAGCCCCCACAGCTAGTACTCATCTTGACAAGCACATTGCAGGGACATAGATAGTAGAAGCCTCTGAACAAACCCCTCCCTACAGCTTCCGCTCTAAATCAGAGTTAATTTTTCCCTGAGAAGCCAGAATTTCTCCTTGCAGTCATTCACAGTCACTCACCAGCAGAGTTGTTAACACAGAAATGTCTCACAAAACTATGAAAATATTAAACATTACTTACTGAACTGATGTTCCAGCTAGTTGAAGTCTTCTGTTGTGAAGGCAACCATGAATTACTGCTAAACAAGTCTTTCGGATTTCATTCCCAGAATGCCCAGAATGAATTTCATTCCCAGAGTACATTCTATGCAGATTTGTCTGACACCCCACATTTTTAAAGATTCCTCAGTCATATTCTGGGACTTCTCAGCATCGGGGTTTTTATTATTTTTCCTTGTATCTAAAAATTCACCTTCTTTGTGAACAGGATTGTGGAAGGGAAGCAGCTTTGTGTTTGGGGCTCTAACCAGGAGTATCTGAAGCCATGCCAAGAAATGTCTAGCTCTTCACAGCAGAAAAATGTAGCTGGTAAATTCTCAGGCCTCTGGATCATATTCATCTTATCTTGTCAATGCAAATCAGTCCAGTGTGTCTGCAGGTGAGAAACTGCAGTTGCTGTTTCCTTGCAGTGCTTCTTCCAGATACTTCTCCAGGATGAAGCTGTGCTCGTCTGGCTGACATTGGGATGAGACTGTACAACTGAAAAACAAAGATGGATAACAATCCTTAGCAAGGCCACTGCTGGCAATAAGGTAGGTAGGGTACAGCTTTAGCCGGGATGGCAAACACAGAAAGGTAGAATTATAGGATTAACTGTGCAGGAGTCATGTCCCACAGTGCGCAGCTATGCTTCAATGAGCTTGCAAACCTCATTTTCAGCTAGAAAAACGGATGATGAGTGATACAATTACATAACTAGAAATTGTGCAGGGCTTACAGGCCCTTTTATTGGTATGAAAGGATTTCACGCACAAACCTGAACAAGCACCTAATGACTGCTGTAAGCATATTTCCTAAAGAACAAACAGGAGTAGAGAGATCAGTTAATCTGATGCTTTTGAGTAGATACTGCTGTTTTTATGCACTTTCAGACTAGTATGAGCATGAAAGGATTTGTGATATGAGGATTCATACAAAAAAGAAACAAGTAGTGCCACAAGATTGGTCTAGAGTAAAAGTCTTTATAAACACTACATATACAACTATATAGTGTTACCTATATTGTTAGTTTCCTACATCCTTCCTTACATCACCTAGATGTAACTTATTACATTAC
>JBCJKH010042283.1:0-33101 GCA_039877255.1 Loriculus beryllinus
GCCCTTCATTTATAAATTGATTAAATCTCAAGGGCACTTTTTCTGTTGATTTGAAAACCTAGTTGAATAGTAGTTTTTTTTATACTTTGATAAAAATGGTTGGCCATTTTTGTTCAGTTAACATAATGGCTGTTATGTCTTGCCCCTTGGAAACCCAGATATCAGTTAATATCTTCTGTGAAACCTTCATGTGAACATCCTTTAGGTAACTTGTTTACTTAAGAGCTTGCTGAACCTATTTCTTCTCAGTGAGCTGAATGTTTACAGATTAAAAAAGAAATGTTGTCATCAACTTTCGAGAGTATATATGGGGAAGGTGGAGGTGGAAGGAGAACTGGGTCAGGCAGGAAAACTAAGGGGGGAAGAAAAATGCGCATCTCTTCTGTATGTTCTTGTCTTCTTTCTTTAAAGGACCTTCACCGAACTGGTTGCAGTTCTTACTGTGGCCAGGAGGCAGAGCAAGATCGAGTGGTACTAAAACGTGTTCTGCTGGCTTATGCCAGGTGGAATAAATCTGTTGGCTATTGTCAAGGATTTAACATACTAGCTGCACTTATTCTGGAAGTAATGGAGGGCAATGAAGGGGATGCCCTGAAAGTAAGTAAAATATTTCTTTTTCAGTGTTGAAGATTGTTTTTATTTAGTGAACTTTAGAATAAACCAGTGTGTGGATTTTGTAGACAGCCTTAAAGAGCAGGACTCAAAGGAGTTAACCAGTTTATATCTGTGAATGGTTTGTTATCTTCTTTGAGCTCAAATGAGCAGTTTGAATGTTATCACTGGTAATTTTTTTTTTCCCTCAACAGAAACAAATGAGGGCTTGGCCATAGTAAAAATTAATGGGTCTACTACTACTGACTAGAATATCTTATCCCATAATTGCAAGTCTGCTTCCAAACACTATAGGTAGCTGAAACCTCAGATTCCATTATTAACCTCCTGTGTGGCTGTAGCATGCGAGGCAGTTAATAAATCTACTGTATTTTAAAGCAAATTCTAGGAAAAGACAAAATAAATATTTAAAATGAAGGTAAATCACTTTGAAGCTACTTTCTGGGCTACATTAGTCATACAGTGTTTTATTTGTTTTAGACCTTTTCTATTCTAATTAAAAGAAAACTTCATGAAATTCATGTGTCAGAAAATGGAAATATGGTTTAGTACAGGATGTGGTTGAAGGTTCCAAGATTATGTGCAAATTTCCTTAAACTTGTTTATGTGTGTGAGTTGGGGTCAAATGGTGAAAGATGACTGTGACTCTTGAGATAATGAGCTTATTATTTTGCCTTATACAGTGATTTAAATATGGTGAATATTTAAATTCACTCCAAGCTTCTAAAACTTAAAGCTTGTGGTAGCAGAGTCCAGCTAGCTGATATTTAATATTTCATTCTAGGGAGCTGCCTGTAGTAATAAAAATATCATGGTATAGTTACTTCATATCAGAGAGTAAAATTTTCTTTCAATAATCCTTGCAAAAAATTTCCTCAGTATTTTTAACTATATTTTGTCATATTTTATTGTGCTCTTACACTGTCCAGAAGCTCAAAAAGCACATTAATATAGGAAATGTGATTGCCCAAGGTTTATGAAGTCCAAGTTAATTGCAAGAACATTCTTATATTATTGGATTTTCTTTTACTGTGAGTGATGTCAGGCTTCTTGTCCTAAGGAGACAATAGACTGCCCTGAGGAAGTAAAGCACTGAAATGGGTCTTACCTGGCAAAAAAAAAGATGGAAAATAACTTGTTTTCCAGGCTTAGTATGTGGTCTTTGTAGGGTTGGAATTTCCCCAGGGGAAAGAGGGAAACGAGAAGGGAAAAAATAATATAAGAGCAAGGGTGGAAGGGGAGGAATTGAGGATTATCATGTGGCTGTTCTGTTATTGTAGTCACTGTGCTATCTAAAGCAAGTGATGAGTGACTTTGGAACAGCTCCAGAGGCTGTTGCGTGTAAAGCTGCCCTCAGGATTTGAGCTATGGGGAATTGTTTGGATTATTGCAGGGTCTAGGAGCTAAGGGAGCAAGGGGATTTTGAGGGCTTGCCAGTTAGGTCCCTTTCTGAGTAGGACAAAATAAACAAAAGCTTTGTCTGGAAGTGTCTCCCAGAGCCTGGGAAACAGCAGGTATTACTGATACCATGGGGCTTTAACAGCACCAGACCCTACATGGTAGCTTCAGTGAATGCCCAGTGAGGGGTATTTGAGTCTTTACTAGATAAGGTAAACATATATAAGTTAAATCCCTGAAAACACCTCAAAGTTAGCCTACTGAAATTATGGTAAGCAAGAAAATTACAGCTTGCATGTGTAGAAGCTACCAAAGTACACACAGAAGTCTCATAGATACTGAAACTTAAAAACCTTTTTTTTCCCTGCAAATTACTGTGGGGAAATATTACAAAGTCAGGTAATAAAAATAAGTATGTAGAGATATGTCATGAAGAAAGTATCTATTGCAAACTAGTAAATACATGAAGCTGCTTAAAAAAATTCTCTAAACAATTCACATGTCAATGAAATGGAAAGGACTTCAGTGTTGCAAAAAGATTTCTGTCTTTTCCTGTGCTCTCATATATCTGAGATTTCTGAAGTAATACCGCTCAGTGGAAAGGGAACAAAAACCTTTATGTCTTAAGAAATTAATTAAAACACAAATAGTGTAGTGTAAGTTAATGTTGCTATAGTAAACTACTCATCCATTGGTTGAAATGTATCTGAAGAAAACAAAGCATATTTTTAAAAGACAGTGAGATGTCCCTGAATTCAGCAAAGGTTAGGGAACTTATCTGAGAAATATGGGACTCCAGCTTACTTACTGATCACCCATTTCCTTTCAATCCTTAAAAAAAACCCAAAACCAAACCAAAACAACAAAACATAAAAAATGAGTTAAAGGTATTGATGTACCTGCATTGACTACTGATCTACAAGCTTTAAAGCATGGGACAGAAGAGGTTGTCACTGCCTGAAAAAAATCTTGCAAGGACAAGTGGTAGTATGTGGTCACAAGCAACTGGGATAGGAAAGGAAGCGCTTAGACAACGTAAGGTGGTCCTCTTCTAAGTCTGGTGTCTGCCAAGCTACTTTTGTGGGCATCTTCTGGAAAGAAAGGGTTTGTAAGGAGGATTCTCCTGTGTATGAAGGTGCCACGCTCCTCTCAAGCATTAGAGGCTGTATGAAACAGATGATAAAGATTCTTCTCTGAAATTTTAACGAAGAACTAATGGAGAGTTGAACCAGATAGGATGACCACTTGCAGGCTCTCTGGATACAGCTTGTAGAGTGGCCACAGTGGTTGTAAAAGATCCTGAAGTGAAGGTCAGCATCTTCTGTTGGACTGATGATATGTATCGACTTCTGCATATTTCTTTGTTGCATTTGTTCATTCTCAATGGATGTTGTTGGCAGTATTCAGTTAATACATTGCCACCCTTGTAGTTGAACTGTCTCCCTTGAAACAGATGTCTGTTTAAAATGCCTCATGCTGCTTAATTTAGCACCTTTTAGAGTGACAAGATGAAGCGCAGCACATGGTAACATATCACAGTAAAATATGTGAAGAATGTTTTTTTAAAAGCAGTGTCTTGTATTTTGGAGAGGGGAAAACAAGATGATCTGAAAGATCAGTCTTCTAGTCATGGCAGCTAATAACCAGAGAAGGGACAGTGGAGCTTTCCAACAGCGTGGAGAATCTCATGAACACATAGAGCATCATAAGTGCCAAAAATTGTCTTTGGTTTGACTAATGCTTCCAATTTGAGCATAGCTTTCTGTGACAGTGGTTTCAATCATTAATGATTCTGAACAGCTTCAAGGGCTTGCTTGCACCTTGGCTGTTTGTGGATACCTAGAGTACCTGTGAATGCTTAAAATTATGATGCTTTCCCCTCATATAAATGGAGATACCAGAAGCATGTGTTGCCACTGGCTCCAAGCCATTCTTTAGTGAATAGAGAACTTTAAAATTTCTTTTTTTTTTCCTTCCTGTTATTCCTAGAAAATAACTGGCTTTGCAAGTCGTACATGATAGTATTTCATTTTCCCCACAGATCATGATTTACCTCATTGATAAGGTGCTTCCTGATAGCTATTTTGTCAATAATCTCCGTGCTCTTTCTGTGGATATGGCTGTTTTTCGAGATCTTTTACGAATGAAGCTTCCTGAACTGTCCCAGCACTTAGACACCCTGCAAAGAGCTGCTAACAGAGAAAGTGGAGGTAGGTTCAACAGAAAATGCTCTTAAATTCTTTTTGTCATTGTTTAATCTGAGCATTGGTCTAAAAAATCAGTCTTTTAAAGTGTTTACATGAGTTTATTGCTTAGAATATATATATTTAAATTGTTACACTGGTGATGGTTACCATTATTGATAACCTTTACTCAGGAAAAAATAATAAAAGGGAAATAATTTGGTCCCACCACTAAATGCAAACAGAATTGTGTTGATAAGGATACAAAATATATGGAGTGACAACACTGTAACAGACAGCTTAATGCAACAGCTATTTTGAAAAGGTTATTTCTTGCCTTATCTTAAGATACTGGTCCTTCCATTGCTTCTTGTAGTTGTTAGCTTACATAGCTGTTCTGGGAAGAGTTACAATGTGAGAGCCAATGGTGGCTCGTTAATATTTTTACACCTAGATATTTGGCAATACACAGGTACAAAACTCAGAAGTAGGTCTTGGGTTGCTACTTGAAAACTGGCTTTCTGAAGAAATGCAGCAGGTTTGGATTTTCTTGCTCTGTTGCTCTATGAGCTAAAAGATTTTGGTCTTGGGGAGGGAAAAGCCATCTTTCTCGTATAAGGGAAAAAAAATGGGGTGGTGTTTTTGAACATTTACAGTCCAAAACCAATGCTGCTGCTTAGAGCTTTTTTAAGAATGAAATGTGACCAAATATGTAATTTTTCCATCACTTTTTTTCTCAGCTTGTCTTTGGACAGCTGCAGGCTAAGTAAGTTTTGAGCAATAGCAGAGGTATTAGAATGTCTGTTGGATTTCAGTAAGCAGTTTATACTCCTTGTAAAATAATTGTAAATTACAATTACTTCAAGGTTTGTTTTTGTGGTTTTGTTTTGTTTTGTTTTGTTTTTTTATTTTAGGAGGCTATGAACCCCCACTTACAAATGTCTTCACAATGCAGTGGTTTCTGACCCTCTTTGCCACTTGCCTGCCTAACCATACAGTTCTGAAGATCTGGGATTCAGTATTCTTTGAAGGTTCTGAAATTATACTGAGAGTAGCTTTGGCTATCTGGGCAAAGTTAGGAGAGTAAGTGTTCATTTTTACCTGATTTTTCTTTTCAGTATGAGCAATGAATATAGCTTATGTTGTTCTGTAGAGCACATCTCAATTCTAAACAAGATGTTATCTTTCAGGAGAGTGATTCTGCTTTGAAAAAGCTGCACAAAGTGCCTCTGTGGCTTCCCCTACAGCTTGTGTGTCTGACATCTTGTCAGAATGGGGATAATAATTAATTGACCCTTGCTGCAGAAAATGTCTCCAGTTGTTTGTATTGTGTGTGTGTAACGTCTTCATGCTATGCTAAAAGGTTGGTTGGACTTAAATGGGACACAGACTTCTGAGGGAGCTGGTAAATACTCTGCGGAAAGACAGAGACTTGAGGGTGACTAGCCAATTTAGTTGGATACCTGAAGCTGAGGATGTTAATTCCCTTATTTTTACATAAGGATTTGAGCCCATTATCTATACCTGAGAGTTCAGTGTTACTGAGAGATTGATTTAGTGTTACATGGTTCTTTTCTGTTAAGGCCTGCAAACAAGTTTTCCTGAAATTCTCTGCTTTTAAGCACATTCTAGCCAAGTTTCTATCATAGTCCTTCATGGCCTTGGAAACTTACCACATAGGACAGAACACAAGAGTTGGTTAGTTTTTCCAAACTCCCCTATTGTCATAGCAAATATTTGCATTCCAAAGAGTGTACAGTGCTCCTGGGTAAATGAGTTTTGTCACTGACTTCAGTGGGAGGTGTGAGCTCTGACACATTGAGCAGGTGTTAGTTCAGCTGGAAACGTTTTTCAGCTGATGTCAGCAGCTGCGTCAGATTTTTCTTGTGGTGCCTATCAACACTCGCCTTCCTCTTTATCCTGTGGCTGACTCACTGGGATTTATGTTCAGCTCTGTCCTTAGAGGTTTCATTTCCTTTTGTCTTCCTGAATAAATTAGCACTGCAGGCCAGTCACATTGTAAGAGATTTTGTTTACTATATTTGAGTTGTAATTTGAAGAACAATAATTAGAGTAATAATTTCCTAAGAGCTTTATTCCTTCAGTCCATGAACAAAACTTACATGAATCATTTGCATTAGGATTAAGTTACATGTAGTCTCATTGTGCTTTGTTACTTTGTAACATACCTTTAGGTAAAAAGTCCTATTGTAGTGGGTCTCTGTGCACTTAGCTGTAATAAGCTGAATATTCTAACTCATAACATGATAAAAAAGAAAGTAGCAGCTTGAAGATTTCACCATAAAACTTAAACAAAACATGAAATGTGTTTTATAAAAATTGGAAGAAACAGAATGAAAAAAATCTAAGAATATGTCCAAAGGAATAAGCTGATCACACTGCACACATTTTAACTGTTGTCTGTGGGGAATGGGAGAAGATCTGGAAGATTTGGGGTCAATCAACAGACAGGGATATTGGTGGGATAACCAGAGATTGAGAAGATGATGAGTCACTAAACTGAACAAGAACTGAAATATAGCAAGTCTGTGATTAACGATATCAAATAAGATGAGGAAGTAGAAGATTGGGCACTATGTTTTTGCTGGGAGAAGATTGTTATTTTGTTCTTCTCTACTAAAAATAGAACAGGGGGAATTTAAAAAAGTGGGGCCTCAAGCAAGGATCATAGTCTTATGATCTTCATACTTCTCAAGACTGTCCTCCTAGACGTGAAAATGGGGTGAGAAGTGCTTTTCCTAAAATATGGGTGGTTGAGTCACACTTCTGTTTTGAGGGAGACTGAAGGAATGAGAAGTTAAAAATAGGTGTGGTGGAGAAAGCAGTATGTGGAGGTCATGAAAGACTGAAGGTATTGGTGAAGGTAAGCAATAACTTTGTGATAATTAGCTACATACCTATCTGTGGTTTATTGCTTTCATCATCCTTTTAGCTAAACTCTGTTAAGATTTCAGTATGAGCAATGTGTAAAATTTCCATTGGTGTGAAGAGTTTCATAGTTCAATGGTTGTTCCCTATATTGATTCTCACATTGTAGAAGTTAAAGGGGCAGAGAGAATAGCCTGTCTGGACATGCTTGAATCCTTTATCGTGAGCAGTCAAGACAGAAAGCTGTGTTCAGTACATTCTTTTACTGTGCTAGCATTGCCAATGTGACATGCACAGTTTTATTATCTGGAAGTGTAGGGAGGATTGTAATTTTTAGAATTAAGGTGACTAAAGAAAGCACGTTTTTTAGGATGATAGAAAGATCAGTTTTGGTTTGGATATGTATAATCATATGTAAAAGTAAAATAAAAAACCAGTATGTACTTTGATGTAGGCAAATAGAGTGTTGTGAGACTGCAGATGAGTTTTACAGTACCATGGGCAAGCTGACCCAGGAGATGCTGGAAGACAGTCTGATTGACAGCAATGAACTCATGCAGGTGAGTAATTGTGATATTATTATTATTGTTTGTGCTTTCTTTGTATCCTGCAGGTGCTGACTTCTAACAAATGACATTTTTGTTCAGATATTTTATAAACGTAAACTCTTCCAAAAATAAGAGTTGATCTAACGTGTTGATGAAACAAATAGGTGACCTGCAGTTAAAGCTGAAAATCTTATTTTATACATGAAGTATAGAGAACCAGTAGGCTTCACTTGATCGAAATTGTTGTATGTTCAAAGCTAAAAGTTCGTGGTGATATAATACCCAACTGTATTTACACAAGTAAGATGTAGAATTTTTTAGTAGTCATAATTTTCAGGGTGTTCTGTTATTTTATTTCTGTGTTTTGGTCATTTATTTCAGTGTGTCACCTTTGTTCTGCAGACACTGTGGGAGACAAGTTTATCAAATATATCCTTCATGCTTTAAAAACAAAGGCCTTGAGCAGTCATCAGTGAACTAGAAACAAAGACATTTGTAGATTATTGCAGTCCCTGAATGCTTAAAATATAAATCACTGTATGAGAATGAAGATCCATGAGTTCTGGGAGAGGAAAGAGCCTCAGTGTTGCAGATACAATTTTATTAATTCACATTTATGTTTCTTTTTGGGATGTCCTTGAGGTGTTGTGTAATTAGATGTTTTATAAAGACCTCATGCAGCAGATCTAAAACTTTGCTTTTGATGAGTTACAGCATGGTGATTAGGCGGGTGCAAATACAGGGCACATAATTCACCTGCAATTTTTTATCCATCTTAGGGGAAGGAAGAAGTCAGTCTCAGTCTATGAAGTTGCATGAGTTTAACTGCAGTTAGCAGGTGACTTCTGTTACCCATTATTGGAAGCAAACTGTACTGTCTGGGATAATACACTTCCTTAGTCTGGTAAAGTACTGCCCTGAAGCAGGGGATTAGTTTCAGATTTTTTGTTAGTGGTGATGTTTTGTCTGTTGAGGGAGCTCTGGGAATGGCAGAGGTGAGCACTGTGCCTTTCTTGTGCTTCAAAAATGGAAACTCAGCTTTTTAAATAAGCGTCAAAGTTTCTCACAGTACAGTTCAGGTATTGAGGATATATAAGGAGGGTGGCACAAACTGATGCCTTCTCATATTCATTGTGTTTCAGTTCTGGTCTCAAGGGTAGTACGAAATCAAGATGTGGCATTTGCAACAAAGAATAATACTGAGAAAGCTGAAATGGGCTTTAGTGACTTGGTGTGGATTTCTTATTTTTGCTGTTGTGTGTAATAGAAGGTAAGGCATTGTAGGGTTGTAGGGTTGGAAGGTTCTTTGGGTTTTTCAAGGGTTGCAATTAAAAGTATACTAAACTAGCAGTCTTGTGCTTCAGCAAAAAATAAGCACTTGGTGCAAAATGTGTATGTATTCATAAGGTACATGTGTATTTTGTGATGCTGAGAGTGAAGATAGGATAACATTGGCGTTGGTATAGAGAATGTGGCAGGTGTAATTTTTCTGTGTAGAGAAACAGTGTGTCTGGTTTATGTAGGTCTTAGTTGAAGAAACCATTCTACATTTTAGCTAGCATTTTTCACATCAGTGGCAGGCATTGGCTACAGGCTGTCTTTAAGTGAGGAGAATTAGGCACTACAAGAGTTTACATTAGGATACATGAATGCCACCATGTGTCTGGCTGCTGCATTTGAGCAACTTTCTCTGAGCTGGAGAAAAAAAAATAAATAAATAGAAATTGTTGTATTAATTAAAGGTTTCAGGCTGCTTGAAGACACTGGCTTTTTATATTGCTTTAGGCTTTTTCAGAGGACTCAGGCAGAGATGAATGTTTAGACTGCTTTGTTTTCAAAATGTTAGAATCATAGAATCACAGAATGGTTTGGGTTGGAAAGGACCTTAAGATCATCTAGTTGCAACCACCCTGCCATGGGCAGGGACACCTCACACTTGACCATGTTGCCCAACGTTCTGTGGAGACAGTCCTTGAGCATTCATCACTTCTTTGGGCCACCTGTTCCAGTGCCTCACCACCCTCACAGTAAAGAACTTCCTTATATGTAACCTGAACTTGCCTTGTTTAAGTTTAAACCCCTTTCCCCTTGTCTTTCCAGTACAGTCCCTGATAAGAGTCCCTCTCTAGCATCCTTGTAGGACCCCTTCAGATACTGGAAGGCTGCTCTTTCCCCTAACCCTCCTCCCCCCCAGTCAAAATCATAATGGTGAATTTAAAACTTATACTTTTTACAAGGTGGCTCAAGGATTAATATCCTGCTGTGGGAAAGGATTAATCTCCTCTGCCTTCCCTACACATTTCAATAAAGGTTGCTGGTGGCAGTCATCTCACTTTTCTTTAGACTTGCATGGCATTTACATTTGCATCTACTGAACTACCTGTCCAAGCTCACTTAAGCCAGTGAAGGAGTAACAGGCACACCTCTGCCATTAGAAGACACATTGTGCTCTAAAAGGCCTGTTTGCTTTGGGAGTTAGAGGAGGGAGGTACAGCTGATCCTTCAGGGGCAAGTGTTAACAGAGCAGATATCAAAAGCAGACTAGAGAACACTTGTCCTCATTCTCTCCACCAGCATGTATAGTTGGTGCAAGTTTATCATTAAAAATGCCTCATTCCCATGCTGACAGTACACATACCTAGGAGTGAAGGCTTAAAGCTTTTGCAGATTTGGTCCTTGCATGCAAGAGTTCTTGCAGTGTTGTGCTAAGGAGAGCATGGAGCTTCCTTCTTTTCAAGATTGAACAGTTCAGGTAAATAAAGGATAAGGGCTGCACAAATCAGATGCTAGACCGGATATGTATTCAGCATGAGAAGTTAAACTAGTAGGGTATTCAGTAATGCCATTTTATTGGCCTATTAAGAAACTTCAGTTCTCACATGGAGACAGAAACTATGTCAGGTGTCTGCAGATATGCTAAATGCTGTGTGCTAGATTGAGTACATGCTTTCATGCATTCTCAGAAAGCAGGTGTTTTTATAAGCAGCTAAATTAATTCCGTTTGTATGCCTAGAAACATTGCAGCATAGAGGAAATGAGATGCAAACAGGAAAAGGAGAGGCATCCCTGTGTTTACTGTGGTGGAGGAAAGCAGGGATTAATCCCTCCCTATTTCTTGTTTATCCTGACTTGATACTCATCGTTAACTTTCTACTTAAGTAGCACTTTCTGTTTTCCTTTGGGTTTGTTTTTGCTTTTGCATTTTGTTTTCCTAGTGAAAGTGAACGGAGAGAAGAGCTTTAAACCAGTGTGGGATGGCTCTTGAGCTAAGTGTGTTTGAGCTGTTGGCAAAACTGCTTACTTCTTTTGGAAGCCACAGCGCATACTTTTGTATGGTGTTCTGCTGAGGGTGTAGATAACTTTGCCTTTTTTAGGGTAAGGCAAAGGCTTGCTAAATGCTACTGTTTTAAGATGAGAGGTTTATTCCTTGTCTTTTTTCTTGTTCCCAGAATCTGTCCCGTATGGCCATAAGTAAGATAAATAAGTTTGTCTGCATCATGCTTCATATGTGTAGGCTGTTTCCCTCTGGCGCAGTTTCGTCAGAATTAACCATATGACATCCAAGGCTGTATATAAACTAGGAACAGGATGCTTTGACTCTGAAGCACTGCTGTCAGGAGCTCACAGGTGTTGATTGGCAGTGCCTTTTAATTTCCAGTGGAACTTGCATCAGCATAAAACTTGTTTGTGTATCTCAGCCAGGTGGCAAGTGAGGCTTCCATTTATAATCTGATAACAAGTAACTAAGCTAAAAATGCGTATGCTAAATAGGAGAAATTGCACAGCGTCTGAAAGAGGCGCAGACTGGAGACAGGCAAAAGCTAAAAGCATAATCTAAAACAGTAGGTGCGAGGAGTAAATGGAGGACTCTGAGTCAACTGTTTCACTTAAAGGGTAACTCACATATGGAACAAGTTACCTGAAAAGGCTGTTGACATAAAGAGTAGAAATAAATTCCAGACAAACCTCCTTCTCTGTGAAGGGAGAGAATTTAGACATATGGGGAAAAAAAACCCAACTAGGAAAGTGTGAAGGAGATCAAACAAACAGGCAGACATGTTGGGCCGGAGGTAGGTCTTTCTCCAGATCATAAAATTCCTTTGTCTGGTAGACTGCTGGGATATTGCTGTTCAGGCCCTAGAGAATATCTGTCTTTCACAGTAGCATTGTAGCTTAATGAAGTGGCAAAGCTTCAGCTTATGCTCTGGGTTTTTGTAGGCATCCTCCTTGCCTTAGAGTCTGTGCTTGGCTCAAACTGTAAAAGCATTTTCACACAGAAGCCTGTTGAACTGCACCATTGTTGCTCTATGCCTGATCCAGCCAGGATTGTCTTTCTTGCTCCTTATAGCTCACATCATTACCATTAGTGAAACTTCTTTTGTTTCTTCTTTGAGGAAAGATTTAGTACTAAAAATCATGTTTGCTATCTTCCTTAGTGTACTTACTACAGGCAAGGCATGGTTCAAGAACAGGTTATGTAGAAGTTGTTAAATTCCCTTTAATCTTAATTGAGGCCATTTGCCTTCAATGAAAATGTCACTGACTTAACAGCACAGGGGAAAAAAAAATAGCAGTGATTTCTGTCGTAGCTAATCAGAATTCTTTATGTTGCTGTCTTTCAGAAGACATTTGATTTTTAAGATGGGGAAAAGCTATAATAGCTCAGAGAAACTATGGGAAATTATATTTTGGCTGTTTTTTTTTTCTTTTTACTCCTGACATTGAGATTCCCAATGAATTGTGTTAGTTGTTTGAAAGTGCTGAATAGCTGAAAGTATACAAAAGCAGGGGAAAAAAAAGTCAATGAAGAAACAAATCAGGAGTGATATTGCAATGAATATGATGTGTCTTTATGCCAGGTTGGCTGGTGACACACATTTTGTTATTACAATACGACTTAAAGCAAAAATAGTACTGAAAGCAGATGCATTTCCAACTACTTATCTTTGTGTATTGAAGTAAATAAAATGTATTGGAGTTTTTTATGGCCTTGTTTTAAGTTCTAGGGACTACAGTTCTTTTTTGATGAAACAGGAGACTTTATATGGTGCTTAGGGGCACGGTTTAGTGGCAAACCCGGCAGTGTTAGGTTTACAGTCGGAATCAATCTTAAGGGTCTTTTGCAACCTAAATGATTCTGTGATTCAGTGTTGGGTTCAGAGAGTTGCAGAGAGCTTTCTTTGTTCACCATAGAACTAGTTTCTTTAAAAAACCCAGCCCAGTCTCCCCCCCCAAAAGAAAAAAATCTCAACCCAAACCCAACCTTCCCTGCTTGCCCCTCCCCCAGATGAAAAGCAGAAACTGAGAGGAGAAAGTTAGTTGGATAATGTTGGGTACTTTCTCTTCGGCCATAATTTTTGTGTTGAAGTGATTTCATCCACATAAGCTCTTGGGGCTGCTCAGGTTAAGTAATGGATCTGTTAACAATCCACATCAAGTGAGGACCTGCTCCTTCCTGTCTGTGCTAGCATCAGTACCTTGTGGAATCCTTGAGCAGAAATGTAGGTCTTCTGGAAGATTCCCAAAACCTCAGTGATGCCTAAAACATCATGATGCATTCATGTAAGCAAAATTGTAATTGGAGGAGGAGGGTTTTCGGTGTGCTGGCAAGGGAAGGATTGACAATGATTATTAAATAGATATAGGAGTTGAAAAGGACCCTCACATCTCATGTTATCAGTTCAAGTTTATTTTTTTTTCCCTCTGTGTTTTTCTAGTGAGTCAGCCTTTATTTTTCTCACAGGAAATACTGACTGAATCATAGAACTAGACCATTTCTATTGCCTTATAGCACATGAGAATGTGCAGCCTTTAATCCTGCGGAACTGTGACAGTCTGTTCATAAAGAAACCTTTTGTGGCACTGTTAGCTAAAGTGAAAATTTAAAAACCTGCTTTTTTTCTTTCTCCTAGACTGTTTATACCATGGCTCAGTTTCCCTTCCCACAACTGGCAGAATTAAGGGAGAAATACACGTACAACATTACTCCTTTCCCTGCAACAGTAAAATCATCTTCGCTTTCTGGGTAAGTTATGCACTGTTAATGGCATATAGGGTTACTGTTTACCCTACACAGATAGTGAAAAGGCACTTGGCATCCTTCTTTCTGTGCCCCTAAAGAAGATAAAGAAGTTTGGTAACAATCATATTTAAGAATGTCTCTTTCTTACTTCTCTAATGTTCTCAATTGACAGAAGGCTAGGCAGAACCAGAGACAGTGATGAGGAGAATGACCTAGATGATGAGGACTCAATCGCCAATGCAATTGGCTGTCTTGGACCATTAAGTGGGTTTTTGGCACCAGAACTCCAAAAATACCAAAAACAGATGAAAGGTAAAAGTGCTTTGGTTCCTTTTGGAAAACATAGTTAAAGCTGCATGACTTTGCAGAAACAGCATCTGTAGCTTCCTCTGTGAAAGCTGCTATGGAAATTGTATTTTATATTCATCTAGAGATTACAGTGGGTAGCAAGTGACTTGCACTGGATCAGCAATGATTTTTATGATGTCCCATGAGAGGCTATAGTTATTTATCCCCAATCCACCCCCATCTTCTCCTCCCCCAAACCTCAGACTGATGTAGCAGTCATTGTTACCTCATTAGCCATCATCATTCCTGTGGCTTGGTTTTGGTGAGACCTATAAGCTGTAGCTTTCCTCTTGATAGCTGTGGTGTTTGGTTTTCCCTTCCCAAGGGACTGTAAGTCTCTACCTGCTGCTTCAAGGTAGCACTTAGAACATCAAGCTGCTGTTGCAAGCTAAGCCAAAGACAAATAAACATCCCTTGGAAAAGAATTATCCCTTTGACCATGGAGTGCTAAGTTGGTGGTGCATCAGAAACAACTGTGAAAATAAATTGCACTGCTACTGTGGATCAGACACCTCTCAAGTTGCCTGATCCTCAGCTGCTCTGTGCCCACCCTTTTTGTTGCTTGCTAGCAGCTTTCTCCCTGGGGTGCTATAAATGTTTCTTGATGCTTTTACTGGTACCATTAGGTTGGCTGTTTAATCTCATGCCTGCTTGGCTGTAATGTATTGTATCACTTGTATTGTTAGCCTCCTATTTGACCAACTGAGTGTCTTTAATAATCACTTTGTGAATTACTTTAGTGATGGCTTGATGTACTTTCAGTTAATTGGAGAACTGGGCTTGGAACTTTGCATTGCTATGTTAATTAACTTATGTACTCTTAAAACTCCCCTCAAATCCTTGCTATTCTTAAGCAGTAATAATAGTTCTTATTATAAATAGTGCAGCTTTTGTTTAATATGCATGTTATAATAAATTTTTAATTAAAGACTGCAGTTAAATAAGATTATATAAATCAGACATAGACTTCCCTTGTAGATAATCTGTCAAACTCTTGAGTACGCCAATTTACTCATCATTCTGGCTTTATTCCCACTGTGCAGATCAGAATGAAGAACAAAATCTTGGTTCCAGTAACATTGCAGAGTTAAGTCCAGGAGCAATAGACTCTAGCCAAAGCGAATATCATGCTGCTTTTAACAGTATGATGATGGAGCGTATGACCACTGATATTAATGCGCTGAAAAAACAATATTCCAGGATAAAGAAGAAGCAGCAACAGCAGGTTCACCATGTGTATATAAGAGCAGGTAACATATTAAAACATGCTTCATTTATTGATTTATTACAACCTAACTTCTTCATAGGAGACAAGGCAAATAACATTCTTTCGCATTTAACTAAACAGAAAAAAAAATCGATACGTGGAATATATAACACAGTAGTAGGATAGTGGGTACCACTTTGTGCAGACAGACTGAAATGAGAAGATGATGTTTTTCTCTTCTTTTGTCAGGATCTGAAGATGATGACCCTGGGATTTTTTTAAGTCCCAGGGACCAGCTGAACAATGGTATTGAAAAGTGTCTTTGCTATCTTTGTTGATCTCTGATTAAAAACTTTAAATCTTTGGCGTTCTTGGAGTTGACATACTGATGCACTGGGAAAAGGGAAATTAAGAGATGAGTATGCTTCAGACCAAGTGGCAAGTAGATTTCTAGCTGATCCAAATGATCCTGACTCCTCTGAGTTCATCTGGGCATGGAAAATTGCACAACTGAAGAACTGGCTTAGGTGTTCCACTGTGACTGACATTTTACCTAGCCATAATGATAGTGCTGTGAGGATTGAGCTGGACATCAGTCCGCTATTTAGCCATCCATGTTATGGAGTCCATTTCCCCAATTGGCAAACTCAACGATGCAAGGTTAGCATGAACAGCACAACTGAAGGTTTTAGTGGGTGTGCAAGCTGAGCACAGTTCACCCCACTCATTCCTCCCTACTTAAGTGTCATCTTTCTAAATCAGCATTGAACCATGCAGATGGGTCACTGTGGAGAATTTCTGTTGCTCTTCTGGGTTCTCTGAACTTATCCTAGCAGGAGCATTTGAATACACAGAGCTGCAATTTTTCATTAATACTAACATCAATTATAAGATTTTTTTTTTTTAAGAATTTGCTTAAATAATATTGTAGCCAGCAGAAACAGTGCAAACAGTAAAATGTTGATTCCCAAGGATTGCCAGTCCTTACCCACAAACACAAACCTTTCTAATCTTACTAATCGTGATGCGGGGCTGGGTTTATGGTTTAATCAAACTGTCATCTGATTACTTAATTCTGAGTCTACTGCTTTGGCTTAATAAGAGGATGTAATAGAGAAGAGTTGCTGTGGTTTATCTGTTAAAGATACATTGGTTCATTCACCAGTCAAACAAGCCTCATGGAGAGGGTGATTCGACTGACCTTGTACAGGGACTGAATTGCCTGTCATGGTTGGAAGAGAAATGAAGGAGAGGGGAAAGATCAGAAGCCAATATTAATGTTAAACTATCAGGACACTGAAGTTCTAAAAATTGAGACGCTGTTTTCATTATGATCTATTTTCATTATATTCCTGGCTCAGAACTTAACCCATAGGTAAGAAGAAGCAGGGAGCGGGGACGGGAAATCTTTATTGTTGAACTTGCAGCTTGTTTAATTCCAAGATGTAAAGGCAATTTTTTTAATAGTGGTCAGTCTTTTGTTATCCCTCAAGGAAGGTGTCAAATTTGGTGGTGGATCCTTAGAACATTAATTTGTTTTATTCGTTAACAATACTGTGTTTCTTTTGAACACTTTCTTTCAGACAAAGGGCCAGTTACCAGCCTCCTCCCTTCTCAGGTAAACCATTCCCCAGTGATAAACCACCTCCTTTTAGGAAAGAAGATGAAATTGAATAACAAGTCCCTCAAAAATGCTGTTATTCACATCCCAAGTCATGCTACAGGGAAGATGTCTCCCATTCCCCAAGAAGATCTTAAGACAAAACTGAACTCTCCGTGGCGCACTCACATACGAGTGCATCGAAAGAATATTGCTAGGGGCAAAGGCCAGCTGGGCTATGGAGATACCATAGGACTAATAGATGAGCAGAGCGAGAGCTGTAAAACAAGTAGCCCTGGTGCAAAGGAGGAGAATTCCAAACATTCTGACTTTGGAGAAGGAGGTGGTTTGGATGACAGGACTACTCGAAAAGCTGACCGGCAGTCGTCTGAGCCAGTCTCTACGGACAGCAGCACCAACATATCAATGGTTCAGCTAAAACTAGAAGCACTGGAACTTGCCTCAGATAACAAAACTAATGCTGAGTCAACATCCCATCAGTCCAGCCAGCCGTGTTTATCAGAGTCCTCCCGTTCATCCAGTGACTCTGGTAATTTGGCTAAATCTCCCCACCCTGGGAACCCAAAGCCACAAGTCTTCAATCCTTTTCCCAGTGTCAAGCCTCTTCGAAAGTCAGCTACAGCCAGGAATTTAGGGCTGTATGGCCCCACTGAAAGAACACCAACTGTCCACTTCCCACAAATGAGCAGAAGTTTCAATAAGTCTGCCAGTGGCAACAGTGGGACCAGGAAACGATGATGTACTTACCTGGCACTTTCTATTTCTGACAGCAATGAAGAATTTGTATTGCCTTTTTTTGTAAGTGTGTGTGTATGTGTGTCCCAGAGAATTTCTAATCTTTAATGGGGTAGTAGGGACAGAAGTGGTTACCAGATGTATAAATATGTGTCTTTAGAAATTGTGTTCCTGTGTTGTTATGGGATAGATTAGTGAAGATGCACTCTGGCACCCTGTTGTTGATTCTGACGGTTCTGTGGTAAAACATAGATTTTCAGTGTGAAGGAAATTACACTATTTCTTAAATCTAACTCAGACATAAAATCACCAGCTGCCTTTAACCCCTCAGCCCCCTGTGGTCGCCTCCTGTCTCTTTTAAAGCTTGAATGACAAATTTTCTGGTGCAGCAAACACTTTATAACAGTTTTTATGACTGTTATACAGCTTCCCCATTAGACCTCATCATCATGCTCTGTGAGTAGCTGGAGAAGCCATAACTAACAGAAGCACAAGCAGCCCTAACAATCAAAAGTATCAGCTTTTGTCCAGCATTAGCACTTACCTACAGGGCCATCCGTCTTCAGACATTCTTGAGCGGCATTTTGTGCTTCAGTTCCTACAGCGGTCCTTCTAATGTAATCAGCGAGCATGAGAATAGCAGATGTAAGTCCACCCACAACACTGGTTTGCTCCTTTTCTGTTACATATGTGCATACATGCATTTCTGTTACTGCTGTAGAGTTGCAGCACTGCAAAACTGGAAATTAGGTACAACTATATGTGTAGTTGTATGAATATTATGGCACATCTTGTCTTCAGTGGATTTAAAATCTATTACCTATATTACAGACTTGTGATTGAATATTTTAATCTTAGAAGTAGATAAAATATATGAATGTTCCAAAGTAGTTTAAGGTTTTAAATTATATGAACAGAGTGGTTAGATACTTAGGGTGCTGCTTACCATTAAAAGCCAACATATCAGCCACTATGTAAAGCGGGATGGACCCATAGGACTTCCGTCGGTTTCCATGGCTTGGGTCTTTTTTGGTGTAAAAGAGCAATGGCAAAGTGATAAGCTGAGTATTTACCTCCAAATTAAAAAGCAAAGATGGTGAGTAACATGAGAACAAGTATGTATTTTTTCCTATATATGCTACAGAAGGAGGCAAGGAAACTAAATGTGGGTAATTCAACTTCAAGGCTGCAAAATCAAGCACTCAAACTCCAAGAAGTTTAGGTTGCTCTTAAGACGTAAGTTCTTAGTACAGCTATGATGAATTGTATGTGTTGACTGTGCTTCTTTACATTATTGCTTACAGGCTTCCCGTGACATCAAAGTGCCATTATTTAAACTGGAGTAAAAAAAATTAATCATAAATCAGCTCCATTGTATGTGCTGTCTTACTTCCTCTTAAAATTCTTTGTTAAATTTGCAAATTAATATATCATTGTCTATTTATTAATGTATGCCATAACCTATAGGTTGTGATACCAGTTTCACTGTATACCATAACTTATAAGCTGTACAATATACCCTGTTTATTGTGGTAGGGACAGTTTTATTTTGTTGTTGTTTTATACAATTGTATGCATATAAAATAACACACAAGTATGAACACTATAAAACAGATGTAGATCTGATCTTGCCCCTGCCTTATTTTCAGGTTACAGTAAGTATTGTCACTAATGATTATTTATAGTGCTAAGTAAATTTAAAATAATGTAGGATTTAGTCACTGAGCACTGACTGTATGAGAATTGTTTCTGCCTTGATTTAGAAGTGGACTTCTCAGAATTCTACTGTGAATTATTCTCCCCACTTTTTCTTAGCTTCAGTGTATCATGTGGCTGTATGCTGAACCAATGAAAATAAAAGGACTGTGATTCTGCAAAACCTGCTGAAATGTTGCAAATAAGCGCATGAATTTTCAACACATTAGGCTGTGATTAAGCAATGGAAAATCTGCAAGCTTTGCATGGATATTGGGATATTGGTCTAGGAAAAGAAGTGTTAATAGAGTACTAATTCTAACAATGCAGACCTAATCAATAATTGACAAGCGTGCTCTGAGCGTCTTGTACCATACTTGGACTGTTAGGATTGAGGTGAAGGAATCATAGCAACTCCGTGCATGTTTTGATGATGTTTGCTGCAGGAAATGAATCTTAAGTACTGCTAGATGAGAAAATTGAATGTTGTTTCAGCTGTTCAGTACCTCAGAGGATATTCACTCTCTACCTGAAATTTGCCTGTTGAACATACAGCAAAAGCATCTTCATCACTTGATACTGAGGTGGAACATTAAGATGAGGTCCAGAGAGCTCCAGAGAATTTTTTGATTATTCTTCCCCAAAGAATCCCTTCAGCAAACAAGGTCTGGTGATGCTGATGCTTGGAAGAGTGGCATTACAGCACTGAGAACACTGGGAAGTTTGATGGTGGGAGTCTTTGCCCCATAAACCTCTGCATTTTGTTCTCCTTGGCGCCTCCTTGTCTCGTACATGCTCTCTTCTATGCAGCTAAATGGCTTTTCTGCTTATTGAGGTTGTTTTAAACTCCTCAAGTCTTCTTTTTGAGAAAGTATTTTATTAGGATCAGATTGACTTTTGTTTCTGAGGATGTGTTTCACCAATGTCAAATGGAAGCTCTCTGGAGGTGGGTATTTGCTTCTGTTTTGAGGGCACTTACAGTCCTGCAAGTAGAAACAGGTCCAAAGCTTTTCTGAGATTGCTCAAAATTGCCTATACTTTGGCTGTATAAATAGAAGATGGTAGAAATCAATTTTTCAGAGTTGAAGGCAGCAAACAGTTGCTTTCATCCACAACAGCAGCTAAACAAAAATCCTACCAGAATCTATTTAAAAAGAACGTGAGTGGTTGCTAGAAGGGCAACAAAATACTATTTCAAGCAAAAATAAAATGCAGCCTTTTACATTGATATTTCCAATTCAGGTAGAAGTTCATGTTCCAAATTCAAGTGACTTAAAATTTTTTCAGACCTCCACGACGTGTATTTTAAATCAAGTGAAATTGTTCATACAGAAATAATTGTTCATGCAGAAGTAAGGTGAGTGGTTTCACTGTTCTGTAGTTTTCCTTGCCCGTCTTGCAATGAGTTACCCAGAGCTGGTCCACAGGCTCCCTGGCTGAGTGGTAGGGAGCCAATGTCATCATCTGACACCAGCTCCACTGCAGCATGAAGAGACAAAAATTAATCCTAATGGATGCCTGTCCTTGTCCATACTTTGTTGCTCCAATTTTACTTGTTTTTTGCTGGTGGAACAGTCATCGAAGGCAGGAGGTTGTCATGGAGCCTTGCGGGGGATTTGAGATGTGCAGTTGTCTCCAATGAGCACCTTCAGCCCATGTGTGATCACTCAGCAGGGACTGGCCGGGTGGTTGGTTTCTCAGACAGCTGAAAACTTCTGTGTTTGGACACCTCTGCAAGGGTGATGGCATCCTTGGGAAGGGGTGGATCCAGCACACTGCAGGGAAGCGCACGTGCGAATGGTGTCTCTTGCACATCCTTTACCAAAGACCCTTCAGGGCTTGCACAAGGTGCCTTTGATTGACTTGAGACGTTTGATTGAGGACACAAATGGTTTGCAACATAAGACCATGTCAGGGTGGCCGATGCTCAGGCCCAGCTCTCCCAGCCTGCAGGATGCTGTTTCAGCTGTGCTTTATCCTAGAAGCAGCATGCTGTGCTCACTGAGAGCAGGTTTAGGGAGAACCACAAATGTTTCCAAGTTGCCTTCTGATAAAACTGTATCAAACCAGGCTGGTTTACGGCAAATAAGCAGGCAGGACTGGTGGTGGTATGGGAGGCAATGGATGCATGTGGTTGGAGGGGTTGGGGGGGAGGGGAGGAGCGACCCATCCAGGCAAAAGGTGCAAGAAGTTCTGAGGGAAAGCAAATTCCTCAGTGCCTGTGCTGCTTTTTAGGTTGATGGCTTATAAACAACAAATCAAAGGATCAAATCCATGACACGCCACTCCCTGCCTATTCTTCATGTGTTCAGAGTGATGATGGACTTGCCTGCTGTCACCGAGGAGCCACATCCCATTGTCCACTCAGTGAAGCATCAAAAAGGGAGCAAAGTTCAAATGTTCAGCCAGGGTAAACCCTGTGCTGTCACTACCAGCACACCGGACTTCTGGCCTGTGCCCGGAGCCAGTTCTGTGGAGAAGATGTAGCTATGATGGATGACACTGCCCAAAACTAGCACATGTGCTAACTGGCAGCTGTGCCAGGCCATTGCTGGGTGGATGTGACTGTGCTATTTGCAGCTCCGCAGCATGGACCTGGCTTGCTAGCTCAGCCCCAAGGCTTGTAGGCTTGGATGTGCTCAGAGCATGGCTTGTGTGCAGGATCTAGTGGGTATGTGCACCACTCAACAGCAGCAGCAGCAGCCCTGCCGGTCTGGCAGAAAGGGCTGCAGCATGATCTGTTGCTCACTCTCCTTTATTTAAGAATGTGTTTGGTTTTTCATAATCACTTGTTGGTTTTCTGGTATTTTGTGATTGCTGGTGACATTGGGAGATCTTTCAAGCAGTGCCTGGCTTTCTGAATACTGGAGTAGGAGAGACAGTTGTGCTTTCTGCATCACAGCACTCAATAGTTTTTGCAACTGTTCCTCTCCATGTTGGCTTATGTTTTTCTTCCATGAACTGGCACAGGTTGCCCACAGAAGCTGTGGCTGCCCCATCCCTGGCAACACTCAAGGCCAGGCTGCATGGGGCTTGGAGCAGCCTGGACTAGTGGTCTAGTGGCATGGGGTTTGGAACTAGATGATCTTTAAGGTATCTTCCAACCCAAGCCATTCTATGAACTTCTAACCCCTACTAGGTTCATTGACTGTGTGCTTGATGAGAGTTTTCAGGAAGAAAAGGATAACCATGCTGGTCAGCTTAGCCCAGCATCTTTTCTCTGACCACTAATGGTTAGAAACACCTAAGCAAGGAGTCCTGTAGGAATACGGCGCGTCCAGGGGTAGTCATCTGATTTCATCTGGGTTGTCCACATCACATAGAGGTGAGGTGGATGGCCAGGCCAGCAGCACGCTGATCTGGGCAGCTGCATGCACAGCAGGGACACAAACAGTGGCTCAGCAGCAGAATTTCCTCCTTCATATGAAAAGAATAATAATAATGGAGACATGGTCAGGAATGAAAAGAATAATAAACACCAGAAAATGTGAGCCTGAAACAGTAGCTACGGCTGTGATTCCTGTGGCGTGCTGGTTTGCCTCTGTTGACTCTGCTTGCACTTCAAGCTGGTTCCTCCTGTCAAGGGTGACAGGACTCCCTTGCCAAGGAGACACCACAGGACTGGCCTGGAGGGATCCTCTGAAGGAGCAGGAGGTGGGAACAGGCTGGAAAGCCTCACAGGCCCTCAGAGATTCAGACATGGCTGGAAACACAGGCCCAGCTCTTTAAACAGCCTTGTGTGAATAACTCCTGCACTGCAGGCACACACGTACCTGTGCTTTCTCTTCCTGATAGCTTCACTGCCTTCTCCAAATGACACACGGGTACAAACACCAGCCCATAGTCCAGACAGGAGCAAGTCAGTGCAGGTACACCACAAGGACACCTGTGGAGGGAAAGGGTTGGACCAGCAAGAAGGGAGCAAGTTTATTCTTTGGAAAAGTGGGTAAAGTCTCCAACAGCCATCCAGCAGAGGTGTAGGAGTCCAATGTTAGAACTTTGACTTCAGTCAATCACTCACGTGTGTCAGCGAAAGGAGAGCTGAGCAAAGCCTTAGGAAGCGTGGACTCCAGGCACCAAAAGTGGTGTCAGAAATCATACAATTGTTTTACAACTGGGATTTATAACTGCAGCTTCCCTTACTCCTAAAGACATCTCTTCATAAACTGACTCTCTTTCTCTACTTTTTTCTTATTAAAGGCATCTGTTTTATCTTGCACCAAAATCCAGCTGTATTAGACATCATGCCCTTTTGAACTCCACATTACTGTGTATGTGTATTACTGTGTATGTGTATGACAATTCTTTATAGTGTTTCCCTTGCACTGGTAAACTTTTCACCCAGCTGCAACAATACTGCTCACTGTCTGGTCCTCAGTGCTCTTGGAGAAGAGGCCTTTCTCCAGAGTGAACAGAAGAAATATTGCTTGCTTGGCAGAGGGACAGATGACTTAGTGTTGCCTGACACGTTCTCCATCCCCACTAGCCAGAGCTGAGTCACTGGTTTCCATCCAGACTGGAAAGTGTTTGTTCCGCTCCTTTCGAAGGGATGCTTCTGCCATCGTGTGAGAGGCAAGCTGCCCCACTCCGCTGCTGAACCTCCCAGCCTGTGTAACAGAGCATTTGTGGGGGATTTCACTGCTGCAGTTTGCGGGACAGGAGAGCACCTTCTGTGGAAGTGCTAAAACACCTGCCCACGAAGATGGGATGTTTCTAACTGCTACAGGTTAGACCAGGTTTGTACCATCAGAACCAGCAGCAGCAAAGCGCTCTGTGCCCCGGCCTCAGCCTGCACCGTGTCTTTGTGTTCAATCCGTGGTGATCTTCTAGGTACGGTCACTAGATGCCAGTGGTGCTCCATGCAACCACAACTGCGCTGTAGTTCACATGAAAGGAAAACGGACGTAGTCTGGAGTTTCCAGGAGTTTTTATCATTTTCAGCCGGTGTGAAGCATTTTCCAGGCCACTCACCTTTGATTGCACATTGCAGCCTCTCTGCTCTGCTTGCCCCCCTTTGTGAACTTGTTAACCTTGAGAAATGGTCCCAAAGTACAGAGGCAGCCCAGTGCTGTATCTTTGGAAACAGTGCCCATAGCAGTACACTAAACTGATCTAAAGGCTCTTAATTTTCTTTCTGGAGGATGAGCTGGCAAACAGAATTGAGGTGTCAGGCAGGTGAAGGAAGCTTGCTGAATTCACTGGGTGTCTTGTAGAGACACGGTTTATCCTAAGAGTGGGTCAGCAATGACTATCAGACAACACTGCTGGCCATGAGTCAGATGAGATGTTTCTATCATAAATACTGGAGCTGAGCTGTTCTGTGCTGAAGGTTGAAAGCAAATAGAACCCTTTCTGTCCAACTTCTATGAAAACAAAACATAGCTAATATAATTAATGAGTACCTCCTCCCAGGTACTTGCCAGCTCACTGCTCTGCCACGGACACTATGGAACCCATGAGTTATCGCAGCTTTTGTAGCTTAAAATAAAAACATGTTCAGGTCTTTCACATGTGGATCCAGTGCCTTGAAGAATTACTTGTCTCCTCTGACAGCTGGAATTTGCAGTCCACCTCCGTCCTCAGCAATCAGTATTGACTTGAGAAATGAGTCCATGTGAACCTCATGAGGTTCAACAAGGCCAAGTGCAGAGTCTTCCACCTGTGATGGAGCAGCTGCCACTATTGATACAGGCTGGGAATGAAGGGATTGAGAGCGGCCCTGGGAAGGAATTGGGTATAACGGTGCATGCAGTGCTGGTCATGATCCAGCAGTGTGTGCTTGCAGACCAGAAAGCCAACCGTATCCTGGGCTGCATCCAAAGAAGCATGACCAGCAGATCAAGGGAGGTGATTCTCCCCCTCCACTCTGCTCTAGTGACACCTCGCATGGAGCACTGTGTTCAGCTCTGGGGCTCCCACCACAAGAGAGACATGGAGCTGTCAGAACAAGCCCAGAGGAGGGCATGAAGATGATCAGGGAGCTGGAGCAGCTCCCATATGAAGATAGGCTGAGAAAGTTGGGGCTGTTCAGCCTGGAGAAGACAAGGCTCTCGGGATACCTTAGATGAGCCTTACAGTGCCCACAGGGGCTACAAGAAATCTGAAGAGGGACTTTTTGCAAGGGCCTCTAGGAGGTATTGCTTTAAGCTGAAAGAGATTTAGACACAGATACAAGGAAGAAATGTTTTACAATGAGGGTGGTGGAACACTGTCGCAGGTTGCCCAGACAGATGGCAGATGCTCTGAAAACACTCAAGGCCAGGTTGGATAGGCTTTGGGCGATGTCATCTATTAAAGTTGTCCCTGTTTGTTGCAGGGAGGTTGGAATTGGAAAACCTTTATAGGCCCCTTCCAACCCAAACCATTCTATGAATTCCCAGGTCCATGCATGCATGCCACAGACAGAGCCATTGCCAGCAGCATGGCAAAATGAGATGACACTTAAATTTACAGTTCAGTTTTTCAGGAGTGTGCTCTGCAAATCTTAGTGACCATACACACGCAATGGCACAAGGCTTGGCACAGCCCAACTGAATGTGCCCCAGGTGGTTTACTGCCAGGAAAAAAGCACCAGCTGAATGCAGGTCACATTGAAAAAACAACCATCCTAGATCCATTTGAGGACTTATGCTCTTAAAACAGGACCAAGGTGCTATTAATATGCTTAAAAAGGGACAGCTTAAAAATGCTCAGGTACTGCACAGCCTGTTTGGCTTCAGCACTCCCAGAGCCTCTAGAGCTCTGCCTTTGCTTATGTTGTCTCTGTGGCATTAGCTAATCCCCATGTAAGCAAAAGTGCAGTCAAATCAAACTGAAAAATTGGCTCTAAATAACTCTGAGATTTGGCTGGCACACCTAGAGCTGCTATTTGCCATTCAATAATGAATTTCAGCACAGGATACATCCTGATGAGCCTGGGCAGAACCAGAAATGGACTGATTTTGCTCATTAAATCAAGATGTGCCTAAAGAGAGTGTGGTGGTTTGTAGTTCTGACCAACTGTGATTAGTCCAACAACATCTGGGGACATTCAACAGCTGGTTGCGTTTCAAGATATGCTTTAAAAAAAAGGCATAACTTTTATCCTCCTAATTTGTTTTTGCCCTGTTCTCTGGCAGGGATGTCCATGGCCACAATCCTTGTGCCTGAAAAGTTCCAATCAATATTCCCCTACAACTGTATTCGCTGTTGAATGTTGCCTATTGTAAGGTACATGGGGCATTTTCTGTGTCTCCTATTGATGTGACAACAACACAGATGCAAAGTCAAGTTCCAGAACCTGAGGACATGGCTCTGTGCCATCTACACAGGGTGGATGGGTTTCATTCTGTGGGCTGTGGCTTCATGAAGTGCAAAGGGAGGAAGGCATTGACCTCTTCCAAAGTACAGGTGATAGTCTTGTTTAAAAAATAGCTGTAGATGGGTCTTTGCATCCACTAGAAATGCTGCAACTCATGAAGAGGGGAAAAATGGTCCTAGAGATCTGGTAGCTCAGGGATGAGGGAGCCCTGCACCCCAGCAGCTGTGTGTGGTTAGATTTTACATTATGCAGTGATCATGCAGAAGGAGGATGGAGCCCTCCGCAGGGACTAATCTCAACCTGAGGCTTATTTCTTTAGATTAATGAAAAAAGGTTAAAAGATACCAATGGCAGAATTTAAATATACATTCTATATTAAGGATAAGCCATAATAAATCTCCTGTGTCATTTCCTAACTTGTTTCTCTGTTTCTATTTGCATGAGAGTACAGAAATGAGGCTTGGGCATCTTTGGCTAAGGGAAAGACTGTACTTTGAGCTGAAGTGGTTACTGATTCTGAGATGAGACTTGGGAAGAACAGCATGGATAGATAAGAGGGTAAGTGTAAAAGAGATTATTTTTTTCTATTCTATGTTTTGAACATTCAGATTTGTGTATACATTTCTCCTTGAAGGCCACACTGCATCAGGCCTTTAACTGTTTTATTCCTTACCTTACAGGTATCACCAATCCGTATGGTGATCACTGACTGCTATTAAAGTAATAATAAACTTGCTCTAACCATTCCCTTCTCAATATACGAAGCGATGACACCTCAAACAGTAACCTGCAGAGAAAGTGATAGTCTCTGGTCTCTGAAGCCATGTGCAGCCCTTGATGGTATGTCAGAAGGAGCAGAGGGCTACGAACACATGCAAGGTTGGTATTTGCTGAAGTTCACTACCAGGAAAACAGTGAATCAGAAGCCTCCTTCTCATAGTGAACCTGTAACTGCACCGTTTGCACAGGCAAGTGAATTCAACTTTTTTTTACCATGTTCACCTGCTAGCAGGTTACTGTGCAGTGTCACTGGTGCTGACTATCAATCCCGTAAGCTGTTGTTGGTCTCCAGAAAAGGAAGTACGTCATGGACAAATGTTTGGGGTCTGCCTGCCTGATCTTGTCTCCCTGCCTGCCTTTTCCCTTCCTTCTTTCATCTCCAAATAAATGAAGAATGTTTTCTAGAGCTGGTAAAAAATACCTGCACAGTGGTACCTGACTTGAGTATAACGCTTCATTTATCCACTTTTCCGCTTCATAATTATTTTATATATTGCACAAAATCTGTGATGTGTCTTCAGGTTTCCAGGGAAATTATGGGAAGAGCTGAATGATTTTTTTTTGCTGTTCCAGTACACTGCAGGGACCTGAGTGCACCATCTGATGATGAGCAAGGCCGTATTTGACACCTACACTCCTGTTGTGAACCAGCCACAACTTTCCCTGTGTTACACTCTCAGTTGGATATTGACTCAGCGGGGATTTCTCTGGTCTTTTTTTTTTTGGAGGTTTATCTGCTAATATCAGGCTATACTGAAAATAAACCTCCAGTCCTTCCCTCAGTTTTCTTTACAAAGCTAAAGGAGAACACTGTTTCTAGCTCTCTCAGATTTGAGGAGGTTTTTGCCAAAAGTTTGGATATCAGAGGGGAAAAAGTTACCCCAAGGTTATCCCTATTTTGAATATGGATGCTTCTGGAGGCTCAATATGTTATTTCTTAGCATTTTGACATGAAAAATGATGCTGTCCTTCAGAATAGAGAGACTAATGGTTATTCTAATTCACAGCAACAAATAAATTACCTGCCTCGACAAGGTGACTTTCCTCAGAGTAAGATGGGCCAGAAACTGCAGGAGCTTAAAGGAAGGTGGGAGCAAGGCTTAGGCCTGACAAGGTTTGAGATGAGCATGGCTTTTCTCTTCCCTTCCTGTACAACGACATGTGCTCTGCCTCACTTTCTTAGGAAACAGGTGAAGTCTGTATCCAAGACTATTTTGGCACTCGCTGGCATCATTCCAGTAAAACACAAGTCATATGAGGGAATTATTACACAGCTAACACTGCTGCAGAACTGATCGCATGATAAAATAACTCACTGTCACGTGTATTTCACTGCTACTAGCTCACTGCTGCTCAGAGAAGATGAAGGTACAGGGACTTTGCTTGTTATTCACATAGTCAAAACTGACTGTGAATAGTGAGTGAAATAGAGTTTTTCTTCTTTCAGAGGTGTGTTCGGCTCTGAGGTCCTGTTGAAGAGTATGGAAAGCTTTGATGAAGGCACTTTGATGATGATGAAAAGAGCCACCACATATGTGCAGAAATAAAAAGGAATTCCTTCTTTTATCTCCTCGCTCTGTCACACAATGGACTGACTAATTGGAAGTGGGGTTGGTACATTGCATCTTGATTATTCACTAGCTTTTAAACTTCATCCAGGATCACAGAACAGAGTCCCGCTTGCTTTTCTGTCAGGCAGAACATGTGCCCACATGATTTTCAAGCTCTGCCATTCACATACGCAGATCGTTGCAGATGAAACATATTCTTCATGTTGTTTTGCTCACTACTCCCATGCAGAGATGGACTGGGGTGGAGAATGTCTCATACACACTAACCCCGAAGTTATTACTCTCCAAATAAGTGTTGCAGTATGAGTATGTTGTCTGGGATGTATTGCCAGGCTCTCTTTTTAAAATCATATGTGATGTTGCTGCAATGCAGATTTTTGATTTCTTGCACCACAGACTCTTGTTCTAAGTTAAGGATGGGATGTCAGCTTAGGTCCTCAGTTGCCTTCTGATGGTGGTCTCAGCTGAGGAAGGAGGACTTCTTCCCTTAGTGTTTTGAAGTCCTTAGGCCTACTGAGGGGAACTGAGACATGAGAGCAAGATGTCCCTTGCCCATCCTCTAAATCAGACCAAGTTTCCAGCTCAAGCTACAGGTTCTGCCCAGCACTTCAGCAATGACAACTTGCCTGAGGGATGCCTCCATCTAAGCCATTGCTGTTTTCTCTGGAGATGGGGAGATGCTCTTGAGGTTGGGAGCCTGCCCTAGCATGCAAATGTTTCCATTTCCTGCATTTTCTGTATGTTCTCACATGACAGTATGATTTTAAGGCTGAAGTACAGGAAATCTGCTTCCTTGGCTTTATCCTCACAGCATCCTCACATTAGACCTGTGACCTAGAGAGCACAGCAGTGGCTGCAGGAGACTGAACAGGACAAGTAGGAAAGGAAGAGGATTTGTAGGGAAGTGGCATCCACCCATCCAGGACCCACCACCATCAATAACACAGTCTGTGGGGAGCAGGTGTCCAAAACTGGTATCCAGCCCCAAGAATGCCTGCTGTTGGGCCACCCTGATTTACCACATCAGGTTTTAGTCTGTGACCAGAGTGCTAAACAGCAGAATATTTAGAAGAAACTGGACTATCATTTCTTCCTGTTGAGAGCTAAATGGAAAAACATAACCAAGCTGATGAGCAAAATCCTTTTATCTGGCAGTCACAGAGCAGTGTGTAGGAAAGTTGAAGAGCTACAAGGGGAAGGTCTCTGTAGGGCTTCAAAGAGCTCTGATACTTGTAAAAAAAATGGGGTGCTGGCAGTACGATTTTGAGCACCACCTACTGCTACATTAATCGCTAACAGGTTATACATGTATATAACTGAATGAAACAGAGCTGATTTTGTCCCAGAGAGATGACTGGAAAAGTCAACTCTACATTTTGTAAGGAAGGAGACTGAAAAATTCTGTGTGGATTTTGCTAGATTTAGTGAAAATGAAATAGAGGGAAAAAACCCCAAACCTCGCACTCACATTTTTAATGAAACACTGTGATTTTCAGTTTTTGTTTTTACACTGTTTATACATTACATGATCTAACTCAATTCATGTGTCCTTTACCATTATGAACACACAGCCTCTTCATTTGACTTGGAACACCCCAAACTCTGTCATTTTACTTTCAGGAGAAGCATGGGGTTTTTTTGCACCCCAAACTAGACTGTTACAGAAGGTACAAGTTCATTCTTCCTTCCATTTGGCACGCGATATATGAGTGTCTTTCTGTGAAGAGCAGGTTTGTCTGAGCACTAAGCTACCCACAAAATAGGCAGGCTCCTGTCTTTTGCTAACTGGAGGCTGAGGGCTCAATGCAACAAAATCCCCTGTAGAATAGCTACTCAGATTCCTCTGAAGCCTAAGGCAGATTTTGGTCCTTCTTAGAACACGCTAGCATTTTTCTGGTGTTTCTGTGGTGTTTTCTGGTGTTTGTTACTGTTTCTAATGAAGACAGGATTGAACCTTTCTCCCAAGTTAGGATGCTCAGGGATGTGCAAGATAAGATGACAATACACAGGTTAAGTAAATAAGAAAGTCACTGAGGCACAGAGAAGACCTGAAGGGATGGAGTGGATGTTAGTTTGAGGAAGAATAGGTATATAAGCTCTCGTTTGATATTAAATTTTATCCTTTCTTTCTGCAATAAGCCTTAAGTCACTTAAGTGTTTGCTGTGACTTCAGAAGAAACTAGTGTCTGTCGGTCTTTTGCTCATGGGCATCTGGGCTCACCCGGAAGCTTTCTGACTTGGATCCACCTCTTTGCTCAGCTTAGCACAAGTCTGTGATGTTGTTCAGTATTTCACAATGGCATGGACAGGAAGTTTATTACCACAGGGATTCTATGTCATTAACAAGCTGCCAGGAGCACCCCTGACACAAGAGAGGAGAAAGGCCATCACAAGGCTTGAATGGAGTTTGAGCAGGGAAGGAGAGGAAAGATTACAGCAGGGGAGGAGGTGTCCAGCAGCATGGCAGTAGAAAAAATGGAAAGGGAAAAGAATAAATATGAAGAATGATAGAAAACCCCCCCAAAAAACCCAAATTATTCATTTTCTCCCACACATTCCGCAAGTTTTGCTTGCATTTTGAGCCCTGACAGATGCCTCGACTCAGAGCTGGCTAAACCAGGGTGTCTTTATTACCTAATTATGTCTCCCTTTTTTTGCTTGGGGTTCTTTGTATCTGAGGATGTTCCAAGGACAAACATCCTCCATTACCGTTTTCAGAGCAGTTGTTGGTCGTTGTTGCATGAAGGCCTGGAACCTCTGTAAAGCTTCTTTCTCTCTCCCCTATCTAGGATAGGTGCCTTGCTCCTAAACACCCCAAAATCAACAAGTGATGATACCTACTTTGAAAGCAGACTTAGATCCCTACTCATTTCAGATAATATGTTCTGGGAAATTGACTGCCAGGAGCCTCTGTAAGAAGCTAGACCAGAAGTTCCTGCCTGTGGTTCAACAAATGTTGGCAGATCACCGAGTGAGGAGCAAGGCTTATGCTGCTTTGAGCTGTCTCTGAAAGAGCCTTTGCATTGCATCACATAGTATACATCTTCAGGTGTCAAGCCATGGCTTGAGAAACCAGCACAGCAGTCCTGTCCACTCTTCTCTTTCTTAGCACTAGTGCTCATAAGTTTGAAAATTCTTGGATTTTCTCTAACTAACTTCTGCTGTGTAACTACAGTGACCTGGTCACACAGGACTAAAAGTGAAGGTTTTTTTTGAGGGATTTACAGATGGTGCCCTTACTCCTAGAAAGACATTATATTTTTTGAAGTTCGTATAAAACTGTGTCAAAATCAGGAGCAGAAAGACTGTAGGATCAAGCATCAAGGAGATGGGGTTTTATTAACTACATTTCCTTGGGACTTTTCTTATCAGTGTGGGATTTGCACTTTCCTCTTTTGAGTATCTATAAGGGTTTCTACATCTCTCAGGACCTCCAACCAATGAGCTCAATATTCACAAGTTTTCTATTAGATTAATCTTCTAAGACACCGAAGGCTCTGTTAGCTTTACATCAAAGGGGCTCATGTTTCACACAGTGAAGAAACTGATACAGAGCAGTGGATTTAGCAGTTGATTTTTCGTGGTGCTCAGCTAAAGGGTTCCTGATGTGTTCTGCATCATTCCCATGCTGCTCCTTGGGAGCCACACTGGGTGGACAGCTGCAGCAGTTTCAGGAGCATCCCTTGGGAATCAGCTTTAAAGAAAGTTGATCCAGTTACAAGGATGGCAAAATACTGTTCTGTCTGAAAAATTTCTTACTGAATTTCAGTGTTGCACACTCTCATAGCACCTGGATTCAGGTCCTCTCTTTGCTATCACTTTTCCAGGATGCTTACCTCTGTAATATTTGTTCTCTCCCTCAGAGTCAGTAAAGGACAAATATTCATGTGGAGGAGCATTTTATTTCCTCAGTGGTACTATAAACAGCAAGTGGTTGTGCTGGGCAATGTGGAAATGCCTCACCACCCCCACATCTATAGATACAGTAGTCCTGGTGTCTACCATACTCCAAGGTCACACTGGCGCTAGCCAGGATAAGAGAAGTGGAGAATAAGAAACAGAAGTACCAAGTTTCTGGTTTCTGGTTTGAGACCATCTTAAGAACCTGAATGTGAACAAGTCCATGGGACCTGATGAAATTCATCCACGGGTCCTGAAGGAGCTGGCGAATGAAGTTGCTAAGCCACTGGCC
>JBCJKH010042285.1:0-33310 GCA_039877255.1 Loriculus beryllinus
TGCTCCAGGAGCATCATTACCCTTGTGGTAAGTTGAAAGTTCAGTGCTGGGTCTTAAGAACTGAGCAATAATGCAAGCCTTCATACAAGGGTAAAAATAGCCCTAATAATTTAGGCAATTAGTTAATTAGCCTCATTTACTTGAAAGCACAGAGTGGCACAGGAAGGCTTTTCTGCTGGTTTTCTTACACTTTCCCATTCACTTTGTTTATTTTTTCCTTTCTATTTTCTCTGTTTCCTGACATAGATACAGGAACCCAAGGCACTTCAAAGTGGTGTATGCAGGGAAGTGAATGCAAGCCAGGACAGGATGCTGCACAGAGCCAGGGCAGTGCTGCAGGGAAGCAGGGCTGGTTCTGGTACCCAGGCTTCATGTGTCGTTATGTCGTATTGGGAAGGCAAAGTTTCTTTGCGTGCTCTCCCTGCCCTGTCACACCTCTGACCCTTCATCACAGGTGAAGGATGTGATCCTGAATGTGGCACATTCAGGATGACTCATAGCTGTTTTCCAGGTATCTAAAGAGCCTAGCTCTGCACCTCACTGTTCATAGCATCACTCTTTTGTTCCCAGCTGGAGCAGTTTGTGCTAGTCCTTATCTAGTCCTTAGACTAGAACTGGCTGACAGGTGAAGAGGCAAGATAGAACAGGCATTTACTGGAGGAAGTGGGATGCTGGAGCAGCACAAGGCTCAAGGCAAGGAGATGAGGTTGGTTCTTGATATGCTGGCACAGCAGCATCCCACTGTTGGCATGTACCTGCCAGCCCCATGCTGTCTGCATCTGTGGGTCCTCACTGCTCCTACCCAGCCCCTGTGGACCATGTATGGTCTCCATGCAAAGCTGCTCAAAACCTCTCTGTTTGCCTGTTGCATGGCTGCACAAGCTCACCTGGTTTGGGAGAGCTGGTGGTCAGATCCCCTCTGTCCTCCTCTGACTTAGAGAAGCCCCATCCATTATTGACCAGGGGGAGCTGAATGAATTGTCTTCTTGAATTATTTCTGAAGGTATTAGATCATCCCAGATTGTTCATCTTCCCCAGAAATGACAGCTCACAGGCACATGGGAATAAATGGTGCCTTGGAACAATTTCATTGTTTCTATTCCAGGCAACAGGAATTCCTCAGATCTTGACATCAGTCCCCAAACCCTGGTGTGTTAGCATAACCTCCAGACAGCTCTGAGTTTCTTGACCCAGAAAAAGCCTGGGATTTATTACAAACCCTGGGAGACTGGTGTCCTTGCAGCTCATGTACCCTAATGGTGTGCAGCATATTGTGTGCTCCCCCGGCTGGAATTTTCTTGTCGAAACAGCTCTCTGTCAGCAAATGCCACTTCCACGAAATGGGCTTTTGTGTGTGAAATCAAATCAGTGTTGATTAATTTTCCTTTCGGAAAAGGGGAAAAAAAGAGCCCTGTTAAAAATGTCAAGATGCTTTCTCTTTACATTCTCTGAAGAAGGGATTTAGTTCTTTATCTCTTAATGACCTTTGTTTAAAGCCTTTGTATTTTATAAGAAATATTCAAAAGGGATGAAGCAAATTGAAGTGTTAAATATATTTTGAAGAAAATTCATCAATTTCCATGCGATTTTTAGATTTTATTTAAAGGGAGGCAGGAATCACATTGCTTTTCTCTCTGATTTTGTGCCTTTTTGTCCTAAACCAAGCACACTTTCCGAGGCTCCCCACTCCCTCCTGGTTGACACATGCCAGCCTCTCCCACTGCGCTGTGTGCTGTGGGGACAGCATTAACTCCTGCCTTGACCCTGTTCACACTGTTAAATCTCCCTTGAGGTGATGGTGCTGAAGCTGAGCATAGGGATCAACCCTATGAGCCCTGCTTGAGGCTGACACCACTCTCTGCAGTATCAGGACCTGAAGGCACATCTGCTTTCAGCTCTAGGAGCTACTGTGTGTGTGTTTGCTGCATCAAACCAGGATGGCGGCATCTCAGAGCTCCGACTCAAGCCAGCATGGTCATGCCATCAAACTATGGCTGTGCCCCAGTCCCCTTTGGACAGCAAAGTGCTCAGCCATCCTCAGGAGCTCTCAGCCCTGACTCCCTCTCTCTGGAAGCCCATCTCTTCCCTAAGTGCTGCTACCTTCATGGGGATGTTATCCCATGCTGAGTGCAGGGTTCCGCAGCAACGCTGCCTAATCAAGAAGCTTAACAAATATTGCCTTAGTTGTCATTACTTTTTTTTAATGAGTGTCTCTCATTTGGCTGGCTAAATTGGACCAACATCTAGCACGAAGGATCATTATTTTCTGCAAGGCAGAGGTGATGGATTAGCCTGTGCATAGGACACCTAATGCTGAAGTCCTGCCTTTGTTAAGAGATGCAGGGCACCAGGATTACATGATGGAAGATGTACTCATGGAGACAAGGAGTTTGCACTTGTGCAAAGGGAGTGTAAATCATTGTGGACCATAGTCAAGCCCTGGTTGTGTAGCACACACAGTTTGCCTAGTGCAGGCTGCAGCTGCAGGCTGGAAAGACAGGAGAGGAATGCAGGATGCTCGAGGCAGGAGAAGATGACACCGAGGCACAGTCAGTTGGGGCAAAGCTTTTATTGCTATGGAAGCTTATTTTTAGAGCCGGTCTACATTGTTTCACAAACATTAAGGGGTTTTGTTTGGGGATTTTTTTTTATCCTGGGAAAAAGGTTTTTTGACCTACATAAAAAGGTTTGCATCAAGCTTTTGCATCCTTCAATATTACTCATAAAACTTTTTAAAAAAATTGGAAAAGAAACAAGAAGTTGTTTCAAGTTTTTGAAACTAATGGAAATAAAGTTCTCTCTGGGTTTTTGTTAGTTTTCCTTTCCTCATTCCCTTTTGTTTTGGCTTTAAGTAAAAAGCAGAGTAGTGGGAGAGGAAGGAAAAAGGAGTCATTAAATGCAACCGAACATTTCTACTTTCTTCTTGAAAGAACAAGAGTTGAACTGGAAGTGTTCTTTCAACTTAAATAAAAAAAAATCAGGAAAAAGTTTTGGCTGAAGGGTAAATACAAATGTTTCCAGTGAAAATGATCTGAGGGGAGAACAATTGGTTTGGAGCAATTCTCTTTCCCATCCCCGTGGGATGCCCTTAGTTGTACACTTAAAAGTGTGAGCTGTAGAGATCAGAGCCAGACAAGGTTTGGGTTCCTCCTTGGGACTGTGACATTCCTGCTGTTGCTTGGGGAAACAAAACCTATGGATAGGGGATGCAAATTTAGCATGGTTTTACCCACAGGCTAATGGACCCACATGGATGCTTTTAACCTCCAGGGCTGGAATTTCACCATTGTCAGGGCAACAGCACTTAACTCGTGGTTGATGAAATCTCCTGTCTTAACTGAGGCTATGGGGGACAGTTTCAAAGTCATTGAGCCTTTATTAAATCTACATCTCTTTCCATTGCATTGCTTCTCATTTTCCTGGCTCCGCATCCCCTCTCTGCCTTCCGACACATATGTCTCTTGCTGGAATCTCTTCTCCCAGCCTCCAGCACTCAAACAGCTGAGCAGCGTTTGTGTGTGTCTCCAACAAGTAGCCGCCGAGCCTGACAAACGCGTTAGCTGCCTGACCTGTTTCCAGCCAGGTGTGAAAGGATGCAGTGGCTCTGGCTCCGCTCCACCTTTGCTGACCATGTGAGGAGAGGCAGAAGGCTTCTTCTCTCCCTACCAGCTTGCATCATTCAAGTCTACTTAAAGATTAAAAAACAGGGATAGGAGTGGTGAGAGGATAGACAGAGCCAATCATGGAGAAAGCTGGGCAGATTAAAAGGCATTTACTGGGCTTTCTGTACTAGAAATGAAAGAAAAACCCTTCAATTAGCTGTCTGCCCGAGGAGCTGAGCAGGAAGGGATAAAAGCTGAGATGCTTTTGCAGGAGCAAAGGGAAATTGCCAGCCACGAGACAGTCTGTGGGCTCTGAGTAAGGCGGTGTTGTCAGAGGGGTGTTCAGCACGTACTGCTGCAAAGGGGGGACCTGCCTTCAGACAGCGGGCCAGAAAGGCTTCTGATTTGTTTGGGGCTCTCCTTCTTGGGCTCATCCCACTGCTGCAGTCCTAAATTCATGCTCAGAGAATGGGAGCTTCCCCTTGGCAAGTGCTGGTGCTTGTGTCTGGAGCAATAAGCTTGCTTATGTGCTCAGGGAGGCGATGTGGCTGCTGGGCAGCATGATTGCATCTCACGAGCCTCATCCTGCAGAGCCAAGGGCCTCCTGCCCTCATACTTCCATGTCCCATATATCAGCACACCCAACCACAGTGCTTTGGGTCACTTAACCACCATTTTATGAAGCAAACAGGGCACCTGGGAAGTGAAGAAGCAGATGTTCTGCCTCCCCAGGCTTCGAGCTTCCTCTCCTTGCACACACGCATGCACAGGCTCCCTTCACCTAACAAACAATTATTTAACAAAGTATGCAAATGGTATAATTACTGTTATTTGTTTAGCTGTTATAAGTGTTTGAAATGTAAATGTCAACTTTGGGATTTTTGCAGGGTACTTGTGTGCTGTTGTTGGCTTTCTCTCTCGTCCGTGTGTTCTCCCTGGATTGCAATTTGATGAATTTCTCCTTGTCCTAGAAAAAAAAACCCCACCCTAATGTGATTTCTCTGCGATTACAGCAGAAGATGCCGAAGTGGGGATTACTCACAGTAACTCCTCTTACTTAGCAGAGCTGAGTGGGAGGCAGGATTCATTACACCGAGCAGAGAAACAAAGAGGAAATATCTTGCAGCCGACTGCTTGTGTCTGCTGAGGTGCCATCATCCCTGGTGCTGGGGCTTCCCTCCTTGGAAAGCAAGGGGGCAGGAAGGGCAGCAGTGGTGATGTTGGGACCTTGGCATTGGGCTCATGGAGACCTGTTCCTGACCTGCTACAGCTCCTCCATACACAGAGGGGGAGAGATGAGTCTAAACTGGTTTTCCAGGAGGTAATATTTTTCCCTGCAGGAGGCTGGAGAAATAGAAATCATATTGCAGCCATCCTGGTATGGATCTACCTCACTGGCATGAGCAGAGCAGAGCCCTGGTACTCCATACAGTAATGTTTTCAAGGCTATGTTGCCCATCCTGGCTGGCATTTGGTATAAATTTTGCTCTGAGGAGATGGGCATTGGTAGATCACAGCCTGGCAATTGATCCAAGGCTTGTTACCATTGCCTGTGTAGGATTTCAAGAGTCAGCCTGTATTCTAAATGATGCTGAGTGACTTTTGCAGTTCAGTCTCAGCAGCTGGTCCATGTTGGGAACACTGTTAGAGACAGGGCAAGGCCTCTGTAACTGCAGCACCTCTGCTGATGTTTCACAGCATCTCATACCCACTGGGGAGAACACAGCCATGCCTGGGCTTTGTCAGATGCCCAGCTCTGAGATGAATCCAGTTGGATTCATCAGCTGGCAGCAAGCCTGGCACCAACCTTCTATTCAGTTGGCTCAAAAGCCAGCCCAGGAGTTGGTGTGAGAATGGAGAGGCTGCACCATTTGTGTATCCCACCCTTCATCCCCTTCCCGGTGCCTGTCAGTGCAGCATGCTGGGATGTGGAACTCATGGCTTTCATGTGAATCCCAGGGCGGGAGAGGGATAAGAGGTTTTCACCTGCAGTGTGAACCAGGAGAACTGGAAAGAGGCAATAAACACAACTAACAGCTCTGCTCCCAGAGGAGCAGGGATTGCTTCACATCCAGCTCAGCACTGCGAGGTGAGCCCCAGAGCGTGGTCCACAGACGGGGCACTCACTGATTGTGGCAGGAATTCTCCACATACAGGTGCTTCCACTGGACCATGCCTAGCATGGATCCAAGTCTACCAGGATCAGCGCTTGCAGCTGAGGATGACTTGGGTGTAAGCCTACAGAGGGTGGTGGTGAAGCACAAGCCTGTGGCACAAAGATGCTAAACCAAGCTCTCCTGCTGCTTGAGGTTTCCCCTCTGCTCTCTGGCAGGGCATGAGTTGCTAGCACAGGAGCACTTTGGCACGCTAGCTAAACACTAGGAGTTGGTGCATGGCTTAGACACGTCCGTCTCCTAAATGAGGCTGTGCATGCTCTCTGGACTGGCTTGTTAGTGCTCTGCTCTCGGTGCAGGTACCTAAAGCCACAAGTGATGCCACTGGTCCATGGACACTTGCGCCAGGCAGTCGGGCCGTGGGATGGAATCAGCAAAGCCACTTGTTTCTTAATTGCAAAGACAGGAATCCAATGACCTTTGGTAGATTTCATAGCCTAGAAGGCTCGTGTAATTGAAGCTGGTGATGATTTGTCATGGCTCTGGGCTCTCCCTAACTATTTCGTTCCTGCTTGCTCCCTCAGTCTCTCTTATTCCCTCTTTCTCTTTCCTTCTTCATGATCTCATTATCTCCGTGCCTTTCTCTTTTACTCTATTCAACTGTAGTGCTTCCTGGCATCAGGAGGTACCTCTGTATATATTAGTCTTCAAGGGATTTAGGTTTTGCCTGTCATGGTATTTTCTCATCCATTATCCAAGAAAACCTCGTTCTTCCTTTGACCAGGAAACCTGCACCCACCAGAAAATTCCAGCTCATTTCCAAGCATGATCATAAATAATGCACTGCTTGTGGTCAATACCCCCCAAAGCAGCCTTGAGCTTCCCAACTTCCCACCCCTGCCAGGTGAAGGTTGAAGCGACATTATCATTTTGATTTAAATTCCTTTGTAGGTGGCAGGTTCAATGCCATTAACATATTTCAATTCATGCCATTCTTATTTTAATTAGCCTTAAGTAATTAGTTCTAATTCATCGCCATTTTTTGCTCTGCATATTTTGGGTTATTTACTTCCCTTGCTAAGTAACAATTTGATGTAATTATGTGCTACTCATTCTTTCTATTTACATATGCTCACTCACTCAGATTTCCTCGTTGAAATTTCAACAGATCCTTTGAATTCCCTCTTGAATTGTTTTCCAAGTTGTCAGCGGTGTGGAAATTTTCGGGTGGAAAGAGAATTGATCCTCTTCTCTGGACATCCCTGGTGCCAAAGGCAGTGACAGTGCATGTGAGCACCTGGGCTGGCAGCCGGCTGCTCTTGGCAGGGAAGGTCCATCGCCAGGCTTTGTTCCTGGGAGTCTGGATTCCCACATGAAAGGAGTTTGGGGACCGTGCCCAACTCTCTCTGTCTTCCTCTTGGGTTGCTCTAGCCCAGATGCCAAAGGAACCAGTTATGGTTGCTGCTTCACTTCATTTTCTTTGTGCAGCCAAAGGTGCTTTGGCTTTCCAGATGGAAACGGTCTGGCTTTCCAGAAGTACAGTGCCTATGTTTCTCAAAACCTTTGCGCCCTTTAAAATGCTGTGATTGTTTTAGACATTTTGGGTACTTTGAGCAGATTTACACGTTTATGTATGGAATGTAGTTTTATCTCAGCAGCCATTTTCCTAAACCCTCTCAAAGGGCCATATTCTTGTCTTCACCTTCTTTCCCCAATGATTGCCTTTACTCTTAGCACCTTCTCCATAGCTGAGATTCTCAGAGCAGCATGGTTCATCCATCCAAGGCTATTCGCTGACCAGCTGCTCTGAATCCATCTTTTTCACTCCCTCAGAACTTGATTCTGATAGGTCTTTATATCGTTTCCTGCAAAAACGTGTATTTCGTGCTCACATGGACCGTGTGCATACCTGTGCATATGCCTAGCAACTTCTAAGTGCATTATCCAACTCCAGCCGAATTGGATAGAGGGTAGCAGACTCAAAAATAGCAAGTTCCCTCAAGGTTTGAGCAAACAGGCAGAGGCAGAAGAGAGATGCCCTACTTCTAGTGAGGAAAAAGCTGCCATGTTGTGCTGAGCCTTTGTTTGATGCCAGCGAATCCATTTGGGAGAGAGCACCCCACCCACAAGAAGGACTTCAATCAGCCCACACACCTTCTTGGGCTCCCAAGTCAATCAAGGAAAGCAGGATTTCATAGTTCTGCTGCTCATGGAACTGGGTTTTTTTTCGAGTAGCTTTTTCACTAAAATCTTATCAGCCCTTTGAATCCATGTACCATTAGCAAATGCTGCTTGCTTCATGAATATGCGCGTTCACAATGTGTAGCATTGGCTTAACCGCTCCTATTGAAGTTGATAATAAAACTCCTGCTGACTTCAAAGAGAACAGAGTCAGTCAATGCTGAGTGCTTTGGAAAATCCCACCCCTGGTTGTTATTTTATTTTTAACACATCTACTCAGGAGCTGTGGGATGGGACTAAATACTCAAGAATGAGTAAAGAGGGAAAAAAAAGAGAAAAGATCAAACAGCCAAAAATGAAAATCCAGATTCTGAACTAAATATTTAACAACCTGTCCTTGGATCTAAGACTCACAGTGGAGCAGTTCTCCTTTTGTGTGAGGAGGGGTCATAAGCTGCTGCCTTGAGGCATGAGAATGTTGCTTATGTACCTCACAGTGGCCTTCAACATGATCTTCTCATGGAGGCCATTGGTAGAGATTTAGATCTGAATGACACAAAGCGTGGGACCTTTGATCTGCATCAAGGCTAGACATGATCATGGGTCAGAGTGGAATTGATTCCTTAAATTCTTCCCCTACAAATTTTCCATGTCTAGGAGGGCTCAGAGAGGGACTGATCTCCTCTGCTGGCACCAGAACAAGGCAAAGACATACAAAGGATGTAATGGGTTATTAACTCTGCAAACTAGCAGACAGCAAGTCTCTGATCCCATCTTAGGTGATCCATTCCTTCACTCCTCTTTTGCTATGAGTTGTGCAGCAGAAAGGTATTTTGCAGCTCTTCAGCTTTCTTTCAGATGAATTTCATGTTCTCAGGTCTCTCTTTTCCTTTATACTTCGTGCCATAGCTTCAAAACTATGAGAAACTGAAGGAATCCTTGCCACCATTCAATTTAGCAGAGCACTGTGCATCCAACTGACTTCAAGGCGGCATAAACATGCTTAAAATTGTAACCCATGTGTGATTTCAACTGGGCAGAAATCCTTTAACGTAAACACATTATTTACCTGTTTTGCTGAATCAGGGCATGTTCTCCTTACAGGGACTTTGTGTTTTAGTGTTGGCTATTTTGGTATCTTCTTCTCCTAAGATTATTTCCAGTGGAAAGAACACAGTATTTTTCATTCCAGCAGTATTTTTGGTAACAGTTACTATTTCCTCACAATATGTCTGTATTTTAGGACAAAACCAAATTATATGTTGGAAGCTCCTTTCCCCACTGCAGTTTCTCCAGCACTACTCATGAGCCAGTAGCATCAAGACCATAATCTGGAAGAGGTACAATAGATGCTATATTAAGTTTTATACAGGCTCCCCATCAAATTACATGCAATAGCTACTTGATCATGTTCTATCAATCCGTTTCACTTGGCCATTTGAAAAGCAATTGCTTTTATCTTGATGGCTTATTTTTTAATTCAGACCTTGCAAGAATTTTACCTACAGTTTTTGTCTGATGACAGCAGAGTTCTCCTGTTCATCTGTTTTGGCACAGTGTGATTTTGTTGGGGTATGGTTGCATGATGAGGGGTATAGGCAAAAGGGACCCTCTCACTGTAACTCATTTTTATTGCTTTTCTGATTATTGTCTTTTATTATCTGTTCCTTGAAATGAAGGCTGTAATGATCCTGACAGCAGTTAGAACTTGATGCTGTAAAGCAGTCATGCTAAAAACAGTGACAAATACTTTTTGTTTTGTTCTCCTGCCACCATGCTCCAGAAGATTGTAAATTTACCGTCAAACTTCTACAGAGTTAGAACCTGGTAAAATCCTGTTCCTTGGCTACACTGTATAATCAGTATTACCATACAAATCCTAAGTACTTTGTGTAATCTTTTAGGCTCTTTTCCTAATATTCAAGTGCTCTAGGACAAAACAGAAGGATCATAATTGTGGAAGATTGTATTATGTTGCACTCATTGCCCACTCCTTGAGATCAAAAAGGTTAATTTTCCCTTGCTCTGTACTTTGTACAAACTTTGTACAATTAACTCAACTTGGTGCAGCTGTGCACAGAATAGGGCATTATCTTATGGTGTTATCTCATCCTACAGATTTTTGATGATGGTTGATTCTTTAAACTTGGTCATGAAAAGACTTACAGAGGTTGAAAGAGTCTCCAGTTTGGATTCAACACAAATTATCCCTAACTTCCATTCCACATACATGTTATTCTTCTGGTCAGTACTTCTACCTCAGACTGAATTCTGTTTTGCTCTAAAAAACATTGTGAAGAACTATACTTGACTCAATAGGCTTTATTATTTTAAAAAAGGCCTGTAAAGTTATGGTCGCACTTTTTTGTAAGTGCCAAAGAGATCTTGGGTAGTTGCAGAAGTAACCTACAAAATGAGCAGAAATTAGGAAGAAATAACTTCATACAAATGCTTCATTATCTCCCTAGTTGGAACCTTTGTTCTAGATTACAGTTTCATTCTGAAACCTACATAAAAGCACCTTATGGGATGAAACTTTCAGGCATATTAAACCCATCCCACAATATTTGGGTTTGGATGTGGACAAGAGATTACAGCTTTTGTTCTGTGTTTCCAAAGTCATTAAAAAAAGCAACCATTACCTTTTTGAATACTTACTTTGTAGTCTGGTATCTGTCCTGTGCTAGTTAATTCATGTACATCTAAAGAAATCCTTGTAGGCAGGGTGGCATCAGAAATATGGAAATACAGCATCTGGGTGGAAATGGTTGGGTTTTGCAATGTTTCCATTGAAATGATTTTTTTTTCAGCCAGATGAACAGATGCAGTGAAAACAGTCTTATCTGCAGCCTTTCTTTTGGGGAGATTAAATGAGTGAATCATCTATCAAAACATTATTTCATTTGATTAAATAGAAGATATTTATAGCATTTCTAAATATAAACCAAACCGAGACAGGAAGGTTCACAAGGAATGGCCACTTTACACAGTCAGATGCTTTGTCTGTACCCAAAAGTATGTTTAAATTCCCATTTCTTTACCTAGGTTGGGCGAATACAAGTTCACTGTGTAATGAGGGTGTTTACAGTCCTCATGGTCATGTTTTGGTCTGATACTGTGGGCTGCAGATATGTTTATTCATAGATTTCCCATGCCTCAGGGTTTTCCAGAGTCTTGGCCTTATGTTTTGATAAAAGTTCTGGAACCTGTTAAGCGTGAAGATTTAGCAATGAGATGATAGAAGAATTGATATCTCGCAGGAAATTACAAGATTTTGACATTTATTTGAATTCTGAATGGAATATTAAATTAATATTAAAATATATTTCAGGTTAATTTCAATGTCACGTAGATATGAATGATTGAAGATTTTATTATATAATAAAAATAGAAATGAAAAGTTCTCCTGAACTTCATTCTTGAAAATGAAATGTTTGATTTATCAAAACATTTCTGATTCTTTTAAAATATGGTTTTATCAGAAGCAATTCATGTCAGGAGAAATTTCACTTTTGCTGAAATGCAACTTTCTGATGGGCAAGTGAACTAATGTCTGACTGGGCCTGCCTGACCAGAGCTAACTGGTCACAGCCTTTGCTTTGGGTTTTTTAGCCCTTTGACCATTGGTATGATATTGGGCGTTTTTGGTTTTGTCTTTTTCTTGACTGAGCTACATCTTATTAAAATAATTTTGCATTTGTTTTGAAACATTTCCATATTTTTGTACATATATAAGAACTCCCTTGGAAGAAGGCAAACCAAACTCTTTTATCTTCCTGCCCCTCTCATGAAAGTCTCCTTTGGCCATCTATGTTTTTGATTTCGCCTTTTCCCTTGATTATGTGTTGAGATTTCTGTTACAGTTTTTAGTATTCTGTCTTGGTTTTGGTTTACAGTGTTCATCTTTGGAGCCTGAAGTCTTTGTACTTATTTATTGAGGGAGGCAGGTTTTTTATAACTGTATTTTCTTTACATTGTTAGCAATTCCAAGAATTCTCCTGAAGTAAAAGCTTTCACTGCTTCTTGTAAGATATCATTATGAGTAATCCTGAGTCATTTTACATATTCTAAAATATCTTTTCTGAGATGGTCATACTGACATTTGTGTTCTCTGTCAACATAGTATTTAATACCAAGTCTAATGTTGTGTGTTCCCTGCTTTCCAGAGAACAATCTGAACCAAAAATACACCATTAACTGAATATTTTTGATCACATATTTAAAAGCTGGTATGGAAGATGATTATTGACTTTCCGATGCAATGATGTAGTTATCTGCAGAAATCAATTCTTCTTACAATTCTTCACCAGCTATATTTAAGAACTAGCATTTGGCTAGCACTTTTGAGGATTTAAAATAGAAAAATCTCTTATGAGGTGTCTTTCCTTAAGACATCTCCGTCAGTTTGCAGTCACATTATCCTGTTGTGAAATACAGGGAAAAGGAGGCACAGCTGTAGAAACTTGGCCCAGGTAACTCAATGTCTGAAGCAGGCAGAAAAGGAGAAGCCAAACTAAAAAGGAGAAACCAAACTAAAAAGGAGAAACCTAGCTAAAAAGGAGAAACCAAGCTTAAAAGGAGAAACCAAGCTATCAGTGTTGTCTGTCCCACTGGGCCGTCATACCATCAAATAATCAGTTCACACGAGTCTAATTTATATCACTAGGCTCTAAGAAGCCTGTGTGTCGTGTATGTGTGAATGTTCCTAGATAGACAGATAGATGCGTACTTCACATCTTTGGTGTTACTTTTGGTATTTCACTGTGAACCAAACCCTGCCTCGAACACGTTCCCATGAGCACTATGAACATGCCCTTAAATAAGTATGATCCATCTTAATTTTCCAGATGAGTCAGGAAAAACCACTTCTTTCTTTTTCTGACAAGGTAAGCCAATTGGTATAGAGAGCTGAAGTCACCCAGGCATTTCCCTGGCCCCTAAGGAACCCTTTGGCTTCCAGCCATCAGCTTTTTGTCGTCAGCTGCATTCTGCTGCTGGCAGTAGTACACCCCAGGAAAGAACACAAATCTCTTTCCTTGTGAATTAAAGCTCACAACTGTGGGTAGTTAAAAATCCTTCATCTTTGTCTTTAGCTTTCTGAATTTATTCCCATGCTTTCTGCACGTTTGTTGGCTTTGGAGAAGGGTCCTGACATGCTTTTCATGATTTAGCTGCACACCCAGAACCAGTTGCAGACATTTCCTTTAGAAAGCTATTTATGGATGCCAGTCTGGCCTTCTGGTAATGTCTCCTTCCATTTATTTACCTATTTGTATTTGATTGTCTCATGTTGATCTTTGAAGTTGCAATGTCTGGTTTTCTTCTACAGTTTCTGGATCTCCAGTCCTGGGTTTTGAATAGATAACATGGCCAACATTATATTGCAGGAGCAGAAGATGGAGAGGGTTGGGCATGATGGCTTTAAAAGGTGTCTAGATCTTACTTTTCTAAGAGGATTGAAATTGGCCTCCACAGAAGTCATGGCAGTAATAATCTCATTGGTTTCTGGAAGACTCACAGCAAGAAGCCCCCTAAAAGACAGTAGGATTATTTTTACAGTGTAGGTTATTAGCATTGACCCTGGACTATAGCAAAACAGAGACATGGAGCCTTTGGTATACAAAATAGTTCTAAATCTTGTAACCAAATCCTTAAAATTACAAGACATGGCTGCTCAGAACTGGGAGGGTGGGTATAAGAATGCAGCTGGTTTTATCAGGGCTAAGTTGTTGATTTTTGCAAGTTTGGGATTGCTAATTTCAGGAAAACCCAAGCTTGGTAAAAAGCTTGATCTGTTTGGAAGGCTACGCTCACTTGAGAGACCAGTCCCTGCTTTTCTCCCAGGACTGCAACATTGCACCTTCCAGGCCACGCTCTGGAAGGGATTGGATGTAATCTGTACCTTTTGCATGACATAAATGAATTAGATGAGATGAGCTACCAGAGAGTCCTCAGGTCTTACTTAAATATTGAGATCACCACAGTGTGTGCTTATGGTGAGGACAGAGGATTTTTCTTCATCCGTTTCTTGCCTGCAGAGAGAACTGCTTCTCTTGTGTCTGTGTGCTGTAGCTGTTGGCCAAACGCTCCCAAACTAACACAGCTATGATACTGTATTGTTACAGCTTGGGTTGCTCTCACCAGTCAAGTCCTGCTTGTTTTAGCGATGTAAACGTTGTCTAGACTAAGTTCATCCTCTAGGCTCCTCCATAGTTGGTGGAGAAAGTTCAACACCTCCAGAATGTAATTCATCCCATCCAAAAAAAGATGTTGAAGACAGAAAGAATGAATCACTCTCTGGGGGCTGGTGTGCATCTCTCTGTTCGCTGATGATAAAAGAAGTCTAGACAATTACCTTAACCTAGACACCCAGCTGTAAGATGCCTTCAGCTGTGTGAGATCTAGCTATGCTTTCAGGTCCCAAATGACAGATTTCAAACCCCCTGTTAAAATGTGAGGGAGCTTTCTGATTTCCCTGTAGCTTTCAAGCTCAAGTCACTTTTGACAATCAGCCTTCTTCTGTCTCAGTGAGACACACAGAGCAGTTTTACCACAACTGAATAGCTTTTTAATGAAAGGGTTTTTACCCTCAGTCCCATCTGGGACTTGTCCCTGAGAAGTTGATGATGGTTTGAGGACTGTTTCTTCCTGTTACTTGCTGAATCATTGCACCATTAAATATTGCTGCATAATTTCCTCACAAGGAGCCTGTGGCATGTAGATAATATTCAAAATGTGGTCCCCATTGGTTACTTTGATTGAATACATGCCACACATGATGTCTTCCATGAGCAGGAGCACAGCTCTTCAGCTGGTAGTTGCAAACACATTTGTGAGTTCATTTCTCAGGGTCTGAAATTCATCTCTCATCCTCACTCTAGCCTTCCTATGAGCTCATTTGTTACAGCCTTTAGGGAAAGGCAGACAGGAAAGGGCATTGGATGACTGTAGAAGGAAAGGGAGAATTCAGTAGAGTAACCAGACCATAAAGAGTTGAAGTGCATCCATGGAGCACTGGAGAAGGAGGCTGCAGGAGAGGAAGTAAAGCCTCTCACATTGGACAAGCAAAGAGCTGCCATATGCACCATTGCAGTTCCTCACTGCCCACCTTGCCCCATGGAGATGACCCTTGCAAGAGCAAAACTGGTAGGGTAGCTCAAGGTGTCTGAACATCAGCTGCTCCCTTTTCCAGCTCATGTCTTAGAGCAAAGCCACCTTCAGCTGATGTTTCCATGAAGATACCAGGCAGTGAGCAACTCAAGCACAGCCTAACTTCAGCTCCAGGTGGTTGTCCTTGCTCCCAGGGTGGTGATACCTTTTCCTGTTTGACTGCAGAGTAGATAGGTGAGGATGATTATGTCACCAATGGGACAACGTGGTTCACCAGAAGAGGTTGGCAGATGCGTTGCTCCAAGGGCAGGGTGAACTGTTGGAGGGGGACTTTAGGGTGATGGCTTGTGTGTTTAAAGCTTTCATCCCAGGCAAGTTAAAGGGAGGAGAGACTCTTCACCTTTGGGGGCTCTGCAGAGAACAGTGCCTTGAAATACACGAATAAGGACTTTGTTTTTTGTTTTTAGATACCTTTTTGCCCTTGCCATTCAATATAGAAGCATAGTCTTCAAGGAGAATACCAAAACATTTGGCCATTTTGGTTAACAGAAAACATTCCCTTTCTCGAGATGCCTTTTGTCCCTTACTTTTGGCAGTAGGTTTGGACGACCCTTGAAATGTTGAGGTTTTTTGTGTGCTTATGTGAATTTTCCAGTTGCCAGAAAGCATAATTTCCCCAGTGATGTTACAGGTGTCTCTTTGCCTCCCCTGCCAAGACATCTGCCCACTGTTGCCTGCAGCAGCCCTATGTAGAGTCCAAGCTGAAACGACGGATGTGTTTCTCTCTAGGAGTTCCCAGCTTCAGCCCTCACTGTGTCAGCTCTGAATGCAGCCTGCCAAGGCTCAAGCAAATACTCAAGAAAAGGTTGAGGTATTCACCGAGCTCAAACTATTGTACAAGAAATACCCTGAAGCTAAAACAGAGCTATGAGACATCATCACACAGAGCCGCTTCCCCCGCCCCGGCAGGCACCATGCCGTACCAGACAAACTCCTCCAGATAGGATCCAGGCAGAGATGTTTGCTTAACACAGCAGCTCTTTGAAAAGGCAAATAAATGGACAGTGAAGCTACACAGGCTACACTGTGCAGCGATTTCCGTTTAGCATTTACGTTTAGTGCCAGGAAACCCTGACTCATGAATATGAAATCAGAAGGAAAGGAAAGGAAGAAGGCAGTTGTTCATTATTAAAGCTTCGAATTGGGCATGCGGTGGAAATTAGCATTAAAAACCACATAGATTATAAAGAGAAAGGCAGGATCTGGTGGCCCAGGAGGCTTGAAGATCCCGGCTTTGCAACCGGGGTATGTGCTTTTGTGAGGTGCTCTCTGCTCGCAGGCAAAGCTTCACGAGGCATTATTGAGCCTTGAAGCTCAGGGTTATCCATGATGAGGCACTTGCTCACATAGAGGTGAGGGAAAGCAGATCTTGAATATTCTTGGAAATCCTCCAAATTTACAGTGAGGCAATGGTGAATGAAGGCAAGGAAGAAGTAATTATCAGAAATAAGAGAAATAACCAAGAGCAATCTCCAAGGGAAAGGAACAATCTCAGATAGGAATCCCAAGGTCCAGAAAAGAAAGCTTGCATTTAATCGGAACTCACTGGGGTCAAAATGAAGGAGCCCCAGTCATTCAGCAGGTGGGATTTCCATCTCTCCTCCACACCCAGGAATATCCTATTACAAGCCTGGCTCCCTTTAACTCAAGCTGTCTTTCATCCAGCCATGAATGTGGGACACCATCCTTCTTTCTGCTCCTATTTCCCCTTGCAGAAGGTGAGCTTGCTTTCCTTGCACCCCCAGTGCCAGACCCTAGGGAAGGATGTGGGTCAGAAGAGCAGATGCTACTGCAGCAAATAGAGACGTTGCTGCAAGGTGGCAAGAGCTTGATTTCCAAAGCAGCTCTTTGCACACAACCCTGGGAACAGCCCACGGCAGTGAGGAAATATGCCATCCCTGCTATTGTCTTCATCTGAAGCTGTCCAGCTGTGCTGTATACGTACCCCTCTATTTCTTTACATCTTGGTAATTGCAGTGCCCTTAAAATATAACGACAACTAATCTATCAGCATGGGGGACAGCAGCTCCCAGCAATAGCAAAACATTTGGCAGATGCTCCAGGCTGGGAGCACGAGAGGTGCCATAAAACGGTGGCTACAAGATGGGCTGGGTAGGCTGTTGGGTGATAGGTTGAGTGGGCAAATGAATATGTATGAGACTAAGGTGCTCCTCACCCAGGTGTCCCTGTGCCACCTCTGCCTTCAGTGACAAAACCTCATGATGGCTGTTTTGCAGACCTAAGCTTTGCCCTGCGGCTGGGCATGGGAAGCTGCCTGGCAGGGCTCTCATCCATTCCGTGCTGGTTATGACAGCTTCAGAGAGTCATTAGCAAGCAAGGCGCGCTTGACGTGAATAATTAAAATACCTGCTGTGCTTTTAAATAGTTCAGAGCCAGCCTTGGAGCTGCATGTATGAGCGATGGCTGCTGTCGTTGGGGGAGGCCGAAGGAAAGAGGAGGGCTGATATCCAATGGGAAATTAAGGGCTCTGTGCTCCTTTTTGGCAGGAGAAGGGCTGGTGCTGGCAGCTCCTATAGGAATTTGGGCAGTCTCTACTCCTGAGTGAAGACCGGCACAGCTCTCCTTACTAATGAATGGGCATTTTGGTGCAAACCTCCCCAAAGTCTCCTCGCTGTCAAAGGTTTGAGAGATGGCTGAGCTCAGAACCCACCTGGGGGCTCCAAACCCATGGGATGAGGATGTGGGGCAGGAGGACAGGGACAGCACCACAGCTTTGGGGACAGCAAGTCGCTCCATCAGGCAGCATTGGGCACCGCGCCTGAGCACACAGAGGTGGAGTCTGCAGAGGATGCGCTGCCTTTTCCAAGGATGCTGTTTCCCCAAGATATCAATTAGACACTGAAATGAAAACAGTTTCTGCATGAACAACTAACAAAGAGTTTCCCGCAGTCTCTCAGCAGCTGGACTCCCTCTGTTCCTGCCATGCTACTGCTACCCCCAGCTGCCTCCGAGTTTATATCACAATAGCATGGATGGGCCCTGTCCCCCACTGCCGAGGAGCTTTGTCTAACAGGGAATGATACCAAACACCGCGTCGGTGTCAGTGTCGCTGGAGCGTGGAGCTGGGAAGCTGTAAAACATCTCTTCTTGCGAAAAAATATGGGTTTCTAGGCAGGGGATGGAGGGAAAAATGACATTCCCCAGGAGTTAGTTTCAAATTGAATTAAACAATTGGTTGACCATAGTTATATATTTTTTTTCCCTATATATATTTTCCCGTGGAGAGCCTGGGCAATTCCAGTTTGGGGTCACCATGCACTGATTTATTTTTTTCTCCTTTTTTTTTTTTTTTTTAGCTCAGCCAATGATCCAAAAAATCAGTTCTTTTCACTGCTTTGCCATAAAAACCACCAGGGCAGGCGAAAACAGAGCTTCTAGTAGAGATAGGAAAAAAGGCTGTTTGGGGACTGGGGCATGACACGATGAGGAGGGAGGGAGAGGTGTGTGCCAACAGCTTTGCAGCAGTGTGTGAAAGGCATCCTGATGTTTGGTCCTTTCCCTGGACTTATGTGAAGAGTAGGATCTGCTGCCTGCCCATGCCCCTTTGCCCACAAAGGATCAGCAAATTAGTCTTCTTCTGCCCCTATTGCAGACTGCTATCTGTCTTAAGACTTCCTTTAATTTAGAGCTGTGTAGAGTTTGAAAAGCCCTTCAAATTCACTTGGGCTGATGAATTGGTAATTGAGTGTACCTGGATGCTGGTGCTATCTCTGCCTTTCCTTGCATTTGTATCAGTCTGTGTTTGTTTTCCCGAGCTGTAAATCACTCAGAGCTTGGAGAAGCTTTTATCAAATCCTGCTAGGAGGCAGTTGCTTTCCTTCTCACAAACACATTGCTAATGCCACGTGGAACCCACTGGCTTTTCTGCTCATTTAAAAACAATGAGGAAGTTATTAAATGGGGAAAAAAAGCTCTTAGCAACGGGCGGGAAGGAGGAAGAACTAAATTGCTCCTGTTTCTCCGGTGCTTGCTCCTTCGGTCTGATATCTGTCCCATTGATCTCCTAATATGCGCTGCTCTGAAAGCCTGATTTATTGCCCCACGCTCTCTTATCTCCCTGCGTGTCTCAGTCTGTTAGAGCACACATTGTTCTCCGCTTCATTAGCAACCAGGCAGGTCGGCTGCTGGTCCTTAGTCCAGCCTCACACAAGCAGCCTGCCACCTCCTGGGCTTCAAACCAGTGCCCTTTTCTCTGCAGGATCTGGCCCACCCTGGCCAGTGCTGGGCATGGAGAGTTAAGCACACAGTTTAAAGGAGGCACGGTCTTCATCTTAAGCTCTCCAGCTTCTCCAATGTGTCCTTGATGTCCGCTTTTCCAGTGGCCTCTGAAGATACCTGTCTCTCTCCATCAGCTGTAGAGGGACCACAGCTGGCTCCATTCTCACCTTATCCATATCCAGTGAAAGCACTCTATTGCTGATAGGTTTGGCAAAAGGGAATTTCAAATGGCAGAGGTAACAGTCCTGATTTGCAGTTCTCGGAGCTGCTCCCGTCCCTTACCCAATGGAGTAGCTGAAAGAGCACCGTGTGGCTGCTAAACCCCATCAGTGCCTCTGTGTTTTGAATATAGACTGTTTTCAATGAACTGTTACGTGGTTTTTTACTCAGGGAGGAAAAAATGGCAAGTTATTGCCATGAACAAAGAAATGTGGGAACTTTGCATCTTGTAAGCATAAGATGAGGCGAAGTTTGCCAAAGCAATTACTCATTATGAGTTGTTCATTCAGCTCTAATTACTTGGATCTAGCTGTTAGAAGGACTGTGTGATGCCTTTGTAGTAGGTAGCTAAGGTCAGAAAAGTGACGGTAGAAATGACTTCATGTTAAGTCAAGCTTTCGTTTGGGTGTAATGCTTCCATACCTGCTTAGCTTAGGAAGGGAAATAAATGATGCTGCCTGGCTTCTTCTTGTCACTATGCAGCCAGATAGCTAATGGAGAGTGAGTTGTGCCTTATTGACTCCCACTTTTTCTGTAGAAGGAATAATTAAATTTACCTATGGAGTCCCCATCTTCTCATGCATCACAGCCTGCAACTCTCCTGCATCTTAACTAACTAGATTAGAGATTATGCAGCAGTGATCACTGTTGAGAAATGATCTGGTATGGCTCTCAGGTGGTATTCGCAGGACATGCACTTAGGAAAAGCATCACTTTTTTTGCTTGTAACCTGGGTCTGGAAACCCAGAGGAACAAGCAACAGAGAGCCCCACCATCTGTCTTTCAGCAGCATCTTCTGAAGTGGAACTGCACTTTAAAGTCTCTCTAGTTCAGCCTTTCACTTTGCAGAGTATGTGCCCATCTCTAAAATACCAGCTCATTTTTTCATACCCCCATAATATTCCCATCTGACACACACTCCTCGAAATCATCAACCAAACATTCGCCTACCCGCATTCAAATACCTGCCCTTGTTCTTGCTCTACTGTCCTTTTTCCAATTTAGAGATTATATTTCATAACTGACCTCCAACTACCTACTGCCTCCCTGTGACACTTCTCACCCTTGTCTACCTGATTGATTGGTCTATTATGCTCTCCACTCTCCTGATGACTTACAGATTGCCTGGTATCTGTCACAGGCTCGCTTTTGTTCTGCAATATTTATCCTTGGTGTTTTGCAACACCATTCTTTCTCCCTGTTCTCTGTCCTCCACCTGCCTCTCTTGTGAATGTCTAGTTTGGAAAAAAAGAGAAGAAATCTTCTGTGAAAAGAACCCTACCTGCTGTGAGTTCACACATACGCTGGTTAAAAAACACATTCAAGACGCTGTCGTTTTCAGTGGGGCCCTTTATTTTCTTTGCACCATTTGGAGGTAATAAAGTGTCACCAGATCAGACTGCAATCAGTGACAGAGCTTGGAAGGCAGCCTTCTGCAGAAAATCTCAACTGCATAAGTCAATGAAATAGCAACAGGGCAGAGAACAATATCTTGTGTTTAAAGGGATGTGTGGGCAGGAAGGTTCTGCCTCCACTGGGGGAGAGGTCTGGGACGTGTCCCAAATCCATCCATCTCCCTGAGCTTGTCAGAGGTTGTCCAGCTCTCTGATATTGTTCCAGGCTTGCCCCAGCTATGTCCATCCCTCTGACGTTTAATTAACTGCCCTATTCTCCTGCATCTTACACTGGATTTGTGCTGTCTTTCTGAAATACCTCTTAGGTCATGTCTGAATATTACTAAGGGGAGGAATAATGAAATGGTTGTCACTAATATTGCTATTATTGTTATCATGTTGATGATAATAAAACAAGACATTGAATATCCCAAAGATTCCTGTTATGATCAGTGTTGCTTCTTCTTGCTGTATTGGTTGTCTTGCATGACAGTGAACAGGATCTTGACAGCAGTGGTAAAGCATAGAGAGCCCTGGCTAGCCAAGCATCCAAAAGTAAAAGAAAATCAGAGGGGGTTGGAAATGACCAATGAGGACAATAAAATCACACTTAAGATTTAAAAGCACATTTATGAGACCAATCCCCAGGTGTAAGGATGATTAAGCAGCTTATTAAAATCTGTCTGTGCTAGGTGGCTGGTGCTGGTGTTGGCATTGGCTCCTCATCCCTCCAGAAGCTCTGTGTTGATGTCTCTCTTGTACCATCTGCCCTGTGCATGCCCATCTTCCCTGCATCTCTTCAGTCCCTGTCCGGCATCTGTCCCATTCTTCTTACTTCAGGTCCACTTCAACTATTTCTTACAGTCCTTCTTTCACTGGTGCATGGATTTCTTTTCTCTTTCAGATACTGTATTGAGCAACTGGTCTCTTTTGGACCTCCCCTTGGTTCTCTTCCTGTTCACATCTGGTTCCTGTGTCTCTGTGTCTGATTCACGACCCGTGTAGCTGTGGTGTCCCTGGGATGGCTTCATGTTAATCAAACCATCAATCAATCCTTTGTACCCCTTGATGAAACTCACCCGGATGTTTTCTGATTTTTTCCTTGCAGTTTGAATACCGGCCTTGGTGACCATCCTGTGGGATCTCAAATGCTGTGTCCAGTGTGCCTCCCAGCCCCTGCAGGCAACAACTAGGAGACGTTCATGACTGTAGCAGGAACCAGCAGCGACACTCAGGCACAAAGGTAAGGGATGACCTTATCGATTGCATCTCTGAATGAGAAAAGTAGCTGGTGTGAGACTGATGGCCATGGGAGAGATCCAATGGGAATTGTGTGCACGGAGGACTGGGTCATGAAGGGGAGACTCATGGCATTCGTTTCCAAGAGGAAAGAGGCTGGTGCAGTGATCTGGGGTTGTGTTTCTCACATCTCTGTTCTTGCAGTTGTTTCTTGAGAGACTCTTGTCTCTTGGTCAAGCATGGACCTTCCTGGGGAGCCCCTGAATGGTTGAGCTGTGGCTGTTGCACTCCTAAAAGTGTGGTAGCAGTGAAAGTTATCATGGTTATAATTTTGAGTTTTAATTGTTTAAGGTTGAATTCACATTCTTCTGCTAGAATTTAAGGAATATCTCCTGTTAAGAATTAAGGAACATGGAAAAAGTGGGTTTTTTCCTCCTCAGATTAGAAACACAGTGTGTGCCTCCATCTCAACTTCTACAAAATTGTGTTTTATAAAGCAGAAAGAGAACATCAGGTTCATGTTGTTGTAACTTAGTTTTCTAAGGGGAGAGTTTGCCCTATGTTTCCTGTTGAAATGGCTAGCCATACTGGACACGCTGAAACTTCCTCTCTCTCATCTTCACATTGACATTATGAAAAGGGTTTTCATCCATCCGTCGGAAGAAAAAGATAACTTTTGTACAAAGGCGCACAGTCGACAGGGTTGAGGTTTTTTTGGGTAGCATATAATTTTTTTTCACCCTGTTATTATTTAAAATATGCTTTCTAAGAGGACAAAAGGGGATAGTTTAATGGAAACAAATTTCTGAAGCAAAATGTGCAGCTGGATAAAAAAAGATTATTTCTGTTATTGCTTCAGTAGACAGGTGAATTTGGAATTTGAGTACAAAAGGTGTTAAAAAGTCTGCTTCAACTTCCCTTCAGTGTGCTGTTGAGATTGAAAAGAGTAATTTTTGGAGTAAAACTTTTCTTCGAGCCTCCATTTCCAGCATTGTCAGGTTTCTCACAGCTATTATCATGTTTTCACCTTTTCTTCTTCCACCTCATTTGTCCTTTCTTGAAGAAAATGTAGTGCTGGTCAAAGGCGTGCAGTCCACTGGTTGGAACTGGTTTGGAAGGGAGGCACAGTGGTGCTGGAGGTGCACAGGCATCTCTGAAGGCCAGATGGGACTGAGAGGATACAGTCCCTGATGGGAGGGAGGAAAAGATGGAGAGCCTGGCCTGGGGGTAGTCCTTTTGAAAGCATCTACAAATCTACAGCTCTTAAGCCACCCTTTCCAAAGTGACTTTTAACCAATTAGGAATCTAAGCATCGTTGAAGATAAGCAGAATTTAGTTGCTCAGGTCCCTCTGGGCAGACAAAAATATCTCAGCAATGCAGACAGATAGACAGGGTTGTCTGTCCTGATGGATCCAGACCCAGAGCCAAAGCAATGAATTACAAACATAAGTGCCAAAATAGCAGTCATGGGACATGAAGGATAAAAGACAGTTGTGTTATTTGAGTTGATAAGCTCTGCGTCTCAAAGATGCTTGCATCAAAGGCTCCTGCAGGGTTTCACAATTGAGTGTTATACCATCCAGCACTGAGTTACCAAAGACGTAAAACTGGACTTGCAGAGAAAGCTTCATGCCCGCCACAAAGGAGCAGAATAAGAGTTTGTTTTGAGAGCTATTAGGCTGAATAATTTGGGATTGGTCTCTGTGGACACTGTGAGATATTGCTCCCCATAGAACAATGATTGCCACTAATGTCTCGGCTCCCTGGATCCTTCTTCCCTCTTCTCCCCAGCCTCTGGGTCAAATGCTGCCTAGCCAGCATGAACAATATTTCACCCTTCTTTAGTAATTATTATCCCTTCTATTCATTTCTCAGAAGCCTTTTCACAAGCAAGAGGTATTTTCAAGGGTTGCAAGCATTCATCTCACTGTACATTTTCATGGCTATTTTTCTTGGAAGAGCTGAAGAGATAATTTACTTTATTAGACTAAATGAAAGGAGCTTATGAAGGCAGCCTATGCAGGAGGTTAGGGAGCTATAGAGAGCCCTCTGACATTGCCACTTTCACTTCTTGCAGAAGATGAAAAGTAGGTAGTGTTGTTTAGTTTTGTGCTATTCTTCTTTATATTGTGTAGGCTCCTTTTCAAACAGCTAATGCTGAGATCTTCATGGTCCCATCACTGGTCTAGCCAGTAACACTTGTAGGGAAGCATAACATCTTTGGTTGGGAAGCCTGGAGGCTCGCAGCACTGGATTGATCATCTGGGGAGGAGGTTCTCAGACTCTGGTGAAGATCCACATGATGGGGAGCCTTGGCCAGTGCATCCCTGATGTGGGCAGGTAGCCGGAGACACCCGACTGCACAGACCCTTCTTCTCCAAGCGGCTTCATGCAACGAGCAGATAACTGAAAATCATCTCCTGGGCAATTCACTTCATTCATCAATTAAATTGTTTGCTGTGAACAGTTTGGCCCCATCCAGCTCCAGGATTTCAGCCTCGTAATTTTGCTGGCAGAGGACAATGGTGCCATGTCCGTGAAATCTGCCTGCCAACTGCTTCCCCTGCTAAGCATTTTCTAGGCTAATGATCTCAAAAACCTTGCCAGCAGCCCCAGCTCTGTCCCTTTCAGGGCAAGCCACTCATTTAAACGTGAGCACCTCTAAATGACTCCATCTGCTAAGTGACGTTAGTAAAGAAAAGATTATAGCAGGAGTTATTGCCATGTCCTCGGGTTATAACCCTGTTATAAAATGGGCTGGAAGAACAAGGGGGACTGTGAGGAGCCGAGGCTCAAAACCACCTGGGTGACTGTCAGCTTGATTTATTTTCTTGCTCATTAGATAAATTAGAAAACTGGCAAAAGAAATCATTGCCCACTCTCAGATGCTTGGTGACCTGCCATGTGGCACGGGATGCTGGCTGCAGGGAGATGTGGCTCCTTCACACCTCCCTGACCCCTCTACCCCAGCAGGAGGGCAGGGACATGGGATGGGACCTTGATCTGTTGGTGCCACACATCTCCTTGATGGTCCTGTCATCCTAAACCATGAGACAGACCCATCTGGTGACCACTGGCACCCACTAGAATGTTGGTTTTCTCTAATACTGTTGATTTTTGCTTGCTTGTTTATGAACCAGGCTAATTTTTATCTGTTGGAAGGATGGAGCTTAATGGTCAGATTTCCTCTAAATCCCTGGGTAAAATTCACTTTTCAGGAGGTCAGACTACAGCTACAGTGCCTTCTAACCTAAAAACAAATGAAATATTCAAACTACATAACCAAACGTTAAATTTGGATCATTTAAGCTGTCTTCAGTATGTTTAGCTGCATCTAATGCACTTCCATAGTATGAAACAAGGCCATTCTTATACACATAGTATTTACATACCAGTAAAAGCTTTCAGCCAGGGTGTGCTATTAAGAGACTGCAATGCATTTCTCAGCCAACGTGGAGGAATCCCTGCTGCAAACAGATGCTGAAACAGAGGGAGAAACAGGGCAGGGATCTTACGGGAAGGACTCCTCGGGGTCCCAGCCTCTGCAAGGAGGTACAGCAATACCTGTCCTGCTGTCCATGGTCAGAACAGATTTACTCTGTTCTCCATGCCCCTTCTTCTGTCCATGGGACTTCTGCACTGCCTGCACTGGGTCCTTGTCATCCTGTCTTTGTTGGGACATGTGTGTCCTCACGGCTCAGCCTGCTGCCAGGTGTGTGCCCGTATGTGCAAATGCTGCTGGGCAGCACAGCAGGGAGGAGATGGGGCTAATTCCTTCCTGAGGCTCACAAGGAATCGGCTTATGGCCTGAAGCTCTGATTACTGTTATCCTGGCCAGCACTTCCTGAAATTACCCGGCTTTTTCCAAAATCTAGGGGCTGGTTTAGACTCACCTGACCAATGGAAGCAAATTCCAGCCCTGGTTTCACCCCCAGTGGGTTTGAGGGGCTGTGTCAGTGCAGACTCAAGGCTGAACGTGGGGGAAGAAGTTTGAAGCCTCAAATGCACCCAGTGGGAAATGTGCCTGGGTGTGATGCCTGATCCCACCTGCCAGACCTGATGGAGCTGATGCAGAGCATCCCCTTCAGCCCCTTTCCAGCTGCCGTGCTGGAGCTGAGTGCTCAGACTCACCTGCTGGGATCCTGGCAGATAACATGCCTCTGAAATGGCCGGCAAGGCATGGATGCTGTCAAGTAAAACACGGAGTGAAATGTTTGGCTGGTAGGATTAAGCTGTGAATCCCACCTGTCTGCAGCATGAGATGTGGTACCACATGCTCCCACCTGCTGCTGCTCCTTGTCTCCCACTGCTGCCCGCCAAGCCTGTCCCGCTTGGAAATTAAAGTGGGGAAATCAAAGTCCTTCTCCCTCCTCTCCTGCTGTGCCTCTCAGCCACTGACATTAACACTGGAATGGCTGACATTAGCTTTGAATGGATTTTAATAACCTCCTTGTGAGCTTAAATTACCTGCGCAGCATGAGATCCGGTGTGTGTTTGGAGACCTGGCCATGAGCAGTGTGCATCAGGAGCTGGATCTGCTCTTCAGGCTGAAGACATGAGGCCAGACCCGCTTGAGAAGCTGGGGTGGCTTCTGCCAATGGCAGATGCCTGGCTCTGGAGAGCCGCTGCTCTGATGTCTGAAAGCATCCTGCCACCAGTGGGTCTTCAAGGGGCTTGTGAGCTTCCCAGCACTGAGGATGCTGGTCCATTTGGCCACCTCCATGGGATGTTTCCCTCCCTTGTGCAGTGTATGGGCTGCTGCAGGATGGTTGAACCCCTCCCAAGTGCCACGAATGTGAGCAGCCCCAGGCTCTACCATCATGTAGCATGAAATAGCAGCCTTGGTTTAGCAGAGCCCTGTGGATGGAAAGCTAAGTAAGATCATGCCTGGCCCAGCTGAGACTCCGGACTGGTGTATGGAAATCTAGCAAGAAGATTAAAAGGTGTCCCCAGGCAGAAGTATTTATTGCTTTCTTTGTGACGTGAGATGTGTGTGGTGTGGGAGTCACACGGATGGTGACCTCCCCTGAGCATCTGCACATGGGCAGAGCAGTGTCCCCACAGTGGCTTATCTTGGGGACAAGGCCGCAAAAGCTCCTTCTGAGATACAGGAGGACACATCCAATTTGCGCTCCTGCACCAGGGATGCGAGCTTAGCATCAGCCTTGAAGCTCCTCTGCAAAGGGAAAACCCCCATGTTTTCCTCCTCCTTTACAAGAGGGAAAGCTGAGGCAGATTGTCAGATGGTTCTCACTTCTAGAAGATGAAGGGCTTGGAAACATCTTCTGAAGTTACTTTTCCTCAGTTGAAAGTCCCAAGATCTAAGTGAATGATGCAGCCTCTTTGGCTGGTCACAGAATCGAAGCCTAATTCGTGTGAAGAGTGATCGTTTCTAACTGCTGTCAAAATCCACATGTATTTCCAGTATGGAAATGGGAATATCCACAGGAATATGGACACTGGACCATAGCAGGGGTGGGTCAGAGGCTTTTCCAAGTCAGGCTCAGCAGGGCTCGTGGAATCATCAGGTACCTCCAAGAACTGAGGACTGAAAACAACCCCTTAGAAAAAAAGTGTGTGATAATGATTGAGTTATATTTAAGAGGCTCATTCGTACTAAGTAAATGCAAATAGTTTACATGGGAAATATTTCCCATTAAGCATATTTCTACCTAAAATGCTAACAGATTGAGATTATGACTCTAATGATTATTTTTATTGCTGGTTTGCATTTAAATGGCATAAATTTCCCCCTACTGTTCTCTCCTTGGGTTAAATCAATAAACCCATTAAGAAGGTTCATCTTCCTCTAAGATTCCTCCCTCTCTTCTTTCTGTCTCATCTCCACTGCTGCCCTTTCTATCCACCCACTACCAGTGATTTTTCAGAGCTGCCTCCAAGACAGTGGTGCTGAGGATCTGAGAATCCCCTATGCCAAAGCAGAGTGAATCCAGTCTTTGCTGAGACAGGGGACCACAGAGGAGCAAAAGCGCCGTCTCTTCCCTCAGCCTGGGACATATCACAAGGAGATGCCATTGAAGTCAGTTCTTCTCTTAGCCTTTCCCCTCCTGTTTTAACAGAGAAGCTATACCTGTCATGCTCCTTCAAACACTGGCTGTGGCTCACTGATGAGGTGCTGGATTTCTGTTTGAAGAGGAATTACCCTGATATATACACAGTGAAAGTCATTAAGACACTGACCTTTAAATTGAGCTTCTTCCTGTTCATGTAGGGAGGAGGTAGGTTGAGTGCCCAAATCTTATTCATTTTAATGACAAATCCCTCACATGAAGGCTTGGAAATGCTTGGCTTTAATGCAATTCGCCTCCCTCTGCTGCAGCTTGGCTTTGCTGTGCAGGGTTTGTCTCTGCTTCCCCTGCACAGTGACAGACCCTATAGATCTGCTCCAACCCTGCTGTGCCCAGGTACCGTTGTGTATGGATTTATGAGCTGAGGGCAGTGCTACCACAGGGATCTCCATGCTCCTTAATCAGTATCACTGACCTTTCTTTTCTCCATTACTCTCAGCATCACTTTTTTTCTAGCTTAATTTGCATAGGTTTCATGTTATCCATGTTTTTTGCTTTGTCCCTGTTATCCCATTACCCTGGATAATCAAAGCTGGCTGTAATAGAAACAGCAGAAACAATTTGCTTACCCTCCTATTACAAGATATTCCCTCTACGAAGTCTGAGAATACCTGCAGTTCTGTGGTAATGCTAATTAGCTGTGCATACATATTGAAAGTAAAGCAAATGACACCAGGATCCTTTGGGATGGTGGGGATTAAAGAAAGATAAGATATTATTCTCCTCTTTCTCTGTGCTTCAGTGTCCCTACCCTCAGTGGAAATGGCTTTGTACTTATAGAATAAAATGTAATGCATGGTAGTGGGAGCCACTGCCTCTGCAGAGAGGTGGAGCTGAAAGGAGCAGATTTCCATGCTAGAAAACCCACTATGAAAGTAATGATCCTCCCCGATGTCTTGCTCCTTGTCCCTATTCCCAGTGGGATAGGTTGGGACAGTCTTTACCCTGTGCTGGTTCCCAAGGCCTCAGAGCCTGGTGATCCTGAGCAGGGTGGTACATGAGCACTGATGCGTCAGGGCAGTGGACATCCCCCTGAGCATCATATGGGTGGAAAACCTGCTGCCCAGCCTCAGAGGCTGCTTGAGATAGTGACTGTAAATGTGAATGCCCTTTGCAGTGTCAGGTACCTGCTTTTATGGCTATTATGTCCGTCAGGATGCTTACATATCCTTCCTGCATCTTGGGCAACTGACACAGCAGGAGTTTTGGAACAGGCAAAAGTCCTGGGGAAAATAAGGAAGACAGTAATGAGAGAAGGAAAATCATCAGAAGAGGGGATGTGCAGTGGCAGGACACGTTGCTGGTACTGTCCCAGCCACCCCTCTTCATTTTGCACTGCGTAGCATCACTGGCTCTGCCTCACCACAGCTTATCCATGAGGATACATGGGGCAATCTCCCACCATCTGCGTGCAATATCCTCTAATGAAGTTTTGCAAGAGGCTTTCTCCTGAGTGTCAGCCAAATGAAGAGTGATTTATGCATGTGTGGAGGACCGTCAGAGCTCCTCATGCAGGAGCAATCCCACTCAAGTCTAACCAGCAGCTCCTCACTGAGCTCCCCAGCTCCTCTGCCAGCAGCATGGACACACACCCTCAATGCACCCCAACGGATCTGGGGCTGGCACTGGACCCACCAGCACAGACATAGCATGTCTCCAGGTCTGGACCTTGTGCTTCTGCCACTCTCCCTGGGACAAAAGCTCCAGGAGGCTGGTTAGACAGCCCTGGCTCTCCTTCCAGCCCCTGAAATTGGGGAAGTCGTTGTTTATGTGCACTCTGATAACCGCTGTACCTTTGATGCAATATTCATGTTCGGGATTTCACCACATCTCTCATCCTCCAGGTCTGTCGAGGAGCTTTATGAAGCCACGACTCAGATACAGGAATCAGTGGAGAGTCTGTATATGCGCCCAGCAGCTGTCATGTGGGGGTATAAATAATGTATATGCACCTATATACGCATGCCCTATGAGCTCAGGACCTTCTCTTCCTGAATGGTACCACCTCCTTTAAAGGATCCTTGCCTCATGCCTGACCATGGCTCTGACCATGCCAGAAGGCTCAGAGTACACAGACATCCTCCACATCTGTCTGAGGATTACACGGATGGGCAATAAAAGGGCTGATGGTGGTGAAGACTTGGTACTGCAGGTCCCTCCTTGCCTGCTTAGAGCAGTGTAATAATTCCTTCCTTGTCGCTGAAGCCTTCACTGTTTCGCTCACCATCATTTCTGGGTGCAGTTTTAAGACTATATGTACCAAAGTGCCTTGCTCTTCTCACAAGCCTTATGGTCAGTAAGATGCTTTGAAGCTGTGCCCATGGTATTCATCCTTTAAAGCCACCCAGGTGCAGGTTGTTGGTACAAAGCTGAAAAGGGCTTTTAAGGTGCTTGGGTGCTAGCCAAAGAGATTTGCTGGTGCAGTCAGGGACCAACCAGCTGCACACCAAGGGGCTGAACAGAGCCATGCTGTGCCTTGTGCTGCAAAGATGCAGGTGCATCATCCCAGCAGAGAGCTCAGCCCCGAAATACCTGAACCTCAGCAGAAGAAGCAGGGAGACTCAGATTTGAGTGCTGGCTGATGTCAGCCCTGAAATCAAGCCCTTTGTCTTATTGCCAGTCATCTGAGACAGTTTGGTTCTGATCAGGCAGCGGAAGCTTTAATTGTAAGAGTGTGTTTAAAAATGAAAATATAACATGAGTTTGACTCATAGGAAGGGGTGCTTGGGATTGGAGATGGGACAGTGTGTCACTGTGGGCATTGGGAATTTCTTATTGGTTTTACTTAGCTGAGGCAAGGTAAACTTCCTATTAACTTCCCTGAGAGAGCTTATAATGATTTGACCCTTAAAATTAAAGATCTGGAGCTAAGCTGACTCCAGCACAGCCTCCGCAGCACGCTGAAACAGCCAGCAGCTTTCAACAGCAATTGCACCCAGTGCCGTTATGTCTCTTCAACTCCTGACATTATTTAGAGAGGAAAAAACCCAAACAAACAGGCAAAGGTTGAATTCATGGGCTTTGTTTCTCTGCAGTTCAAAGGATGCTACAGCCTGGATTTTAAGTGGCACCGTGTTCTCCCGACTGGTACCTGGGGCAGTCCTGAAGACACCCAGCCAGGCAGGCAGAACAGCAGCCAAGGAGGAAGGCTGTTTGAAGTGCTGGGTGCCTGCCACCCATCTGCAGGTACTCAGAGGTCTCCTCACCACCATTGCACTGATCAGGGGCAGAGGAGCGTTGCTTCATTTCTGATCATTAATGCAATGGTCTGTTCTCTGTTTTCTCTCTGCACAGTCCAGGGGGAGCCACATATTGAGTGGCTTGTGCTGGAGATCACAGCACACAGACAATGAAGCTGTTTTCTTACCCTTTGTGTTTCCTGACAGTGCAGCTCAGCCTGGTCTCACATTTCTGCCTGGTGCCAGGTCTGGAGCCCGCAGGAGGCAGTGGGAGGCAGATGCTCTGCAAGCTGCCGGCAGTGTAAGGCTGCATGCCCCTATGGAGAGAAGCAGGAATAGCTCAGGCTGTGGACACCCTGAGCTTAACCCCAACACCTTGGGCAAATGGCAGTTGTCAGTGCTGACGTGCAGACCTGCTCTGGTGTGTGGAGTGCAGGAAGCTGCTGGGATGGACGAGGTATCACCAGGGCTGTGAGCTGCTCTAGCAGTTGAGGGATGGGCTTTGCTAGGGTCAGAGCTGGGACAGTCTCCACTTTCCACCAAAGAGGCTGTGGCACTGTGCAGTGATACATGAAGCACAGTGTTCTTCCGAGCACAGGTGGGATGGGGGGCAGTGACCTGCTTTGATAAGCACAATCATCTTCCATCTTCCCAACAGGGTTTCAAATCCCTTCTTGGTTGAGATCTAACAACAGCATCTTTCCATCTCCCTTCTCCTCTGCCCAGGAGCAGGAAGGCTTTCTGGTCAGCAGCTCCAGCTGATGATTTCATTAATGCTTAGGATGGGATCCCACCTGCTCATCTCTGCATATTCAGCGTTGCTCCCACCTTTATACTTGCCTGCTTTCCTCCACCTCACCTCTCCTTCCTGAGCTGGCTAATGGCTCTGCATCCTGTAGGCTTCCACACCCCTCTACCTTTGCTGCTTATCTATGCTTTGACCCCAGGAAACCACTTTTACACACGCCCTCTGCTCCATGCTCATTATGCTCCATGCAGATACCTGCTTTACCTCATGGGCCTTTATCATTACCACTAGCATGGTCTCGATAAGACCTGTGCAACACAAAAAACATCAGAAAAGCATTGTCAGCTTGCCTATCCCAAGCCAAGCTGTAGCTATTAGTCCCAAAAGCCCAGTGGGGTGGATATAGTTATTGCTAGGAAGCTTTGTATTTACCAAGACCTTGGTGACATTACAGTAAATGCATTTCAGAGTCCAAGAAGTGTAAAAATAAACCGCAAGGAAATGCAGACAGCTAATTAGCCAAAGGTTACGGCTGGGCTCTGTGATTGTCAGCCCTTTTGAAGTTCTCCTTCACACAGGCAGATACGTGTGCAACGCTACTGCTCCTTTGAATAAATGTCTTGGTTTCCAGAGTGGCTTCATAGCAGGATGTGAATAAACACAATGTGAGGCCTGTCACAGCAAGCCTGGGCAGGAGGCTCACGTCCTTTAACCTTCTCCAGCGCTTGAAGAGCCCTTCATCTTGTGGAGTGGCTGATCAGTGTTGTGCTACCTCCCAGCGCCTTGTGAGCAGGGGTGAGGCCAGAGAGCTGCCATTCTGCACGGCCAACCCTCTGCTCTGGAGATGCTTCTTTCCCTCTGGTGTCCCTGCCCTCTGCACTGTGGTTACAGTGGAGGAGATTGCTGAGATGGGGGCTGCACCAGTCATCCAGGGTTTGGATGGTGCCATTGGGTGATGCTGATTGGGGATGGGAGGCTGGGGAGTGCTGGAGCACATCCCCCAGCACATCCTGGTCTCACCCCACATAGAATCATAGAATAGAATCATAGAAGAGTTAGGGTTGGAAAGGACCTTAACATCATCCAGTTCCAACCCCCTGCCATGGGCAGGGACACCTCACACTAAACCATGGCA